>ML315199.1:0-38989 GCA_005239505.1 Nicotiana paniculata
GTTTGACTTCTCTTCAATGGCTTCCTCCCTCTTCAAGTTGTGTTTTTGGGTCTATTTATATGTCTGGAATAAACTCTAAACGTGTGGGAGACTTCTATTACAACCGGGAAACACTTAAACTCTTCAAAACTCGGAATTGACCGGACCTTGGGACCTAGGCGTTTGGGCCCAAATGCCCCCTTAAAGCGAGGGCAGGCCTGGCTTTAGGGCTGTAACGCCCCACTAACGCCCGGGTTGGCCTGATTTAAAGGCCAAAATGCCCGGCTATAGCCCGGGTCACTCCTTTTCGACTCTTGATCGTATTTTCGACGTTCATGCATCTATTTAGCTCGGTTTCCATCTCCAATGCACCTACACATGAAATAAACTCCATTATGCACATAAAAAGTGTATTTTTATCATTAACGCACATAAAATGTAAGGATATAACTTGTTAAACCATGAATTCTAGCCACGCATCAGTACGTCATTGCGTCCAGACATTTGTTAATGCAAGAAAATGAAAAATTTATGGAAAGTTTTTCTATTTGTTTTGGTTAAGCGCATATAATAACTAAAAATGCTCTAGTTATTTATACGCAAGATAAAATACATAACGTGGTATTTCACCCCGCTATGTTTCGCGTGATAATGATTATTTAGGTACAATACAACTTTTCCAGAATATAGCTTTTGCAGAACATCAGCTTTTTCAGGTCGATAAGACAAAACATATAACGTGGTATTTCACCGTGCTATGCTTCGCGTGATAATGATTCTTTCGGGTACAATACAACTTTTGCAGAACATCAGCTTTTTCAGGTCGACAAGACAACACATATAACGTGGTATTTCACCTCGCTATGTTTCACGTGATAATGATTCTTTCGGGTACAATACAACTTTTGCAGAAGATAGCTTTTGCGGAACAACAACTTTTTCAGGTCGACAAGACAACACACATAACGTGGTATTTCATCGCGCTATGCTTCGCGTGATAATGATTCTTTCGGGTATAAGACAACTGCTTAAACTGAACCAAGCCATCTGTATTTCAAAGAACTTTTGAATAAATATTAGAACATCCATTTTAAAATGCCGCTAACATTTAACAAGTGGTTCAAAAAGAGCAAAAGGGTAAAGGTAGTTCAACAGTCCCCATGGAACACGTCTTAACAATATCTATCCCTACCTTGAAAAAGATATGCTACGGTGCTATAGTGACTTGGTTGATGACAAGTGGTATGGTGTTCTGCGTCCCTTGAAAAATAAGCCTATCAATATACACACTGATCTCAAAGTTGTAGGGCACATTATTGACGGTGAAGTGCATTCTACAAAGCCTGAAGGTATACGAATTTGGGGAGAAAAACTACAATGGGCTCCCCTTTACTCAACGTTGTGATTATGAAGTACTATGTCACTGGCATGGGCTTGTTGTGCCACAAGCACTTCTGCAACCTTCCAAACAAACACATACAAAGATTAACGGGAGTGATTCGACATTTGATGAAGGAGATTCTAGAGATGGAAAAGGCACTAGTTGTTCATCATGCAATAAATGATCTTAGCTTCCTGGGAGGAACGGAGGATCAAGACTGGGATTTGTTAGAAAATGATAAATTGCATAAAGACGATGATTTTCCTGTTTTCCCAACAGTTGTCGAGTGGGAGGGACTACCTAAGTTTCTACCACAGACGTTGGACGTTGGAGTCCCATATTGTTGTAGACATCAAACAAGTAGTCTTATTGATGATAGAGATGAAATACGAGAAATGTGTGTCAATTGGGGCATAGATTACGATGCCCTCGGTCCAGAAGAGTGCGTACACAATGTTGACGAAGAAGATGAAGACAATGATATTGAAATAGTGCCAGACAACGATGATAATGGTGATTGACAATTATTTTTCTAAAAGGGGTTTATGTTAAATTATTGTACTGAAGTATTAATGCTAAATATCAATAAGATTTAACAGCAATGGAAACATAATTTTATTTTATACATTCTGCAAGATGAACAAGTACATACACTTATTACAAAAAATTACTGAAACAAAACACTACGTGTATCCTTGAGATTAGGCACATTGGATGAACTTCCACCAGGAGCTGAATTACCACCGCCACCCAAACCAGCTGAAGGACATTTACGAAGGTCGTGTCCTGTTTGCGAGCATATTCCACATTTACGCGCATAAACGGTATCACCAACATCCATTTGGTTACGTATGCGCGTTCGTTTTTTGCACTTGTCGTTGACATATACTCTCCTTGTTACACACCATTTTAAATGGTTCTGGCGGCCAATAATGCTCAGCGCCCACTGGCTGAAACTTCCCACTATAAGTGTTTAAATATGCATCAACACTATATTCTTTATCAACGTAGTCGGTCGCCGCGAAACCTGTACGTTGAAAGCACTTTATGGCATGTGAGCACGAAATGTGGTAGATGGACCATTTTCCACAAGAGCATAACCTTATGGATTCATTTACGGTGTGTGTATTATTCCCCCAGTTTTGATGAATAGCGGTGCGAACTTCAAAAATATTTCGCTCGTTGCAATACTGTAAATATGAATGCCAATGTGCTCGCTGTCTGTATGTCTCAAATATTTTCATTGGTATTGGCATAAATTCAACACCCCTTTCCATAAATGACGATGCACCACTAGCCCTTTCAACAAACCTCTCCGCCATCTGCTTGAATGACATCCGCACCATGGCAGTGACAGGCAATCCACATGCAGACTTCAATAACCCGATGAAAGACTCTGACACATTTGTAGTCAGAATTCCCCATCTTCTGCCACCACCCGCATGTAAAGTCCATTTTTCAAGCTCATGTCGCATCAACCAACGATAGGCTCACTCGTCTTCCTGCCTGATAGATTCCACGCGCCTCTTGAATTTACACTCTTGGTGATTTGTTGCAGCCATCCATATTAAATCATGCAAATTCTTGTTGGGATATACCTTCTAGAAATTGGCCTTCAGGTGCCTCACACAGTAGCTGTGGTAGGCATATGATTCCTGCCATGCACACAAATTCTGTACATAACTTAAAATACCACCATACCGATCAGTTATTAGACAAATACCTGAACGCTGTCTGATAACGTGCTCCTTCAAGTGGTTCAAAAATAGTGTCCACGTCTCTTGGCTTTCATTGGAACAAATAGCAAAAGCTAGGGGAAATATACTTCCATTAGCATCTACTACAACGGCGATCAACAACTTAATATCATACTTTCCAAAGACATGAGTGCCGTCTATGAATATTACCGGTCGGCAATGCAGAAAACCATCAATTGCTGGTTTAAATGCCCAGATACATATTTGAATATATGTTCTGGTATTCCCGGACTCCGCTCAAGAATCCATTCAACAACAGTGCCGGGGTTAAAGTTTGCAATGCGACCATGTACCTAGTAGAGATGCAAAAGGACTTATCCCAGTTACCATAAACAATTTCAAACACACGTTTATGCCCGAGAAATGTCTTTCTTTTGGTAATGGTACACACATATTCTTGGTGGACAAATGTTATACACTCTTTGATCTTGTACCTTATGGACGCTTCAATATGTGGAATCAAGACAAGAGAAATCAAGTCAACATTCAAGTTAAAATGATTCCCACTGAATGTGTCCATTTCACAATTGTGGGTGCCAATGTATTTACCCACAACCCACATATTTGTTTTCTTCTTCCTTGCACGCAACATCCAATTGCAACCCGTAAACCATCTACGACAGACTACCTTGTATACATTTGGAGATGACTCTGATACTATGATCTCACGACACTCTTTTACATTGTACATTAGCACTGCCTGGTTAGGTGCACTTTATCGGGAAAAAGCATGCCATTTTACAACACCGTTTCTCTATATTCATCCCATATTGTTGTTCGAATTTCGTCAATATCCCTTGTGAGGGCATCCACATCCGGCATACTTGGCAAATGATCAAGGTAGGAATCTCCCTTGAATGAAACGACACGTGAGACTCGTACACTCTTGGTCTAACGAGAGGTGGAGCATGCTCCATCGTCAAATCAGGTTTAACATTCTCTTCCTCCTCATCACCCTCATCAGGGAAGGGTGTGTCATCTCTAGACTCATCAGCATTGCTGTCATAATCACTATTCTCTTTCTGACTCTGCACATATGTCAGATCCCGATTAAATATGTTGTCTTCGGAAAATTGAGTAAGGATAAGACCTTCAAGTTGCTCGTTTTCACTGCACAACCAAAAAAATAATGAGTTACTCAAATTGATCCAAACCTTACATATAACTTTATCACTTCACTTACAAATCGTAATGTGTTGACATCCCATGATGGACATTATCCTGTTGGTGATGACTCTTGTGGACCACCATGATCCATCACACCAGCGCCTAGGCATATTCCAACTGGGAGTTGGTTCATAACTTGTAAAATTCATATCTGGCCGGTACCCCCTGTGGAATATATGAGTGTTAATACAAATTCAATACATCAAAATAAACATAGTAACACAAAGAATTGAGGGATATCTCGACTTTGTGCAACCTCATTATTGCGAACGTCTACAACCTTGACGTACATTTCCAATATTTTTATCACAAGAAATTATCGGTATTCATCCAGAGTCCTCAAAAAATCTCTCAGAGTTTCATCGTCCTCGATGTTAAACTCAACATAACAAACAACCTCTTGCGGAGTGAAATAATATGGATATCTTCCGGTTACTTTAAGGTTCACCGAACGTTTGCTCACACTCATTTTTTACTTAACAATGATACCAATGTATCGTACTCCATTGTAAGTGGCAACTTAATAAGACACTGTGGAGATAAACTATAGCTTACTGAATTATTCGCCACCACAACCTCACCCCCCAATATAATGAAACCCTTATTCTTCACTCTTCAAACATTATGACGAAATGTAAAACAACTTAAAGAAGAAATATTTCAGAAGACTTTAGAATATTTATGAATGGATTTTTAGAAAATCCTTATCTTCTTTAAATAAGGCAAAAACCAGTCTCGGGGGCACAATTATTTGAGGTATAACGCCTTAAATAAGGGCGCTATACCCAGTTGAATTATTGTTATGTCAGTTAAGCTCAGAAGAATTATTAGTGGGCCCACATAATACATATAACGCATTTCAGAAAGGCTTTATACATATAACGCCTTTTAAAAGGGCGCTGTACTTAACTGGGCAAACAACCATTAAGGTATAGCTCCCTTTAAAAGGGCTTTATATATAAAATGGTCACCAAGTTTTTTTCCCGCACATTATGGTTCTTTGAGTCCAAAAGAACCACATTTTGGTTTCGGATTCCAAAAAGAATGTCCTCTTTACATATTTGAAAATAATTTATCTTTATGCAATGATTTATAGCCGAACAAAATAAATATACTTTATTTTACACCACAAATTCAAAAGTCTTCTCTTGTTTCTTCTAACTTAGTATCCAAACAATGATTTCACATCAATTGAATATAATTTATACAGGGAACAGCAAGCACACAAGTATCCTTTTCTTTTTCTAGAAGCCTATGAAAGTAAAGTATCCAAGGATATAATTGCAAATTCATAGCCTGTTTGTACAATAAACCAAACACACAACATGAAATAATTCCTGCCGTATTAATGAATGTATTACTAATTCTTGAATTATTAATTCATGTATATCTTATTTTCGAACCAAACGACCCTTTAATATTTACTGATGGAATGAAGTTTCTCATAATTTCCCCTAATTTTGTCTTAGGGATGACAGTGATGGCTAGTTTACCGTTGAGAGAGACCTCATGATGTTAACTTAATCTCTCTAATTATGAGTAAATTTATTAATAGGTGTGGAGAGTGCACTGTATAGTACACTCCCTTTTTGTCATACTGTGAATTTGCCAAAATATTAAATTGGACAAAATCCTACCCCAGCAAATCATCTTCACATTCAACTAAAGACAAACAACATTTCATCATCTTCCTCCATAGTTTTGCATTATCACCCCTCCGCTTTTTCTCATTCTACAAACCTCCTTTTCTGTTCTTCTGCAAAAAAACTCACCATACAAAACACAGCTTTTTACAGTTTCAGACCCCACTATAATCCAATGTCTATAACAATGTACTGAAAACCAAGAAATCAATGTCCTATCCTTTGGATTTAGACAGACCCTATCACCGCACTAGTACTACTACGACGACTACAACCAGTGTGGTTGAACTTTTCATTTGCTTCACTTCTCGTCTTTCTTCTTCTTCTTCAATGAAACTTTCCAAATCCATTCTTAGCCCAAGCCATGCCCGTGACCCACCTCTCTCTCTTCCCACTTCCCTCAGCCGTAGGCTTAAAACCAACGGCAGTATCAAAGGTGGCCAGTCCCCTATGTTTCCCACCACTAACAAGAAACGTGGGTCTAGTTTTGAAAACCCAGAACCATCTTCTCCTAAAGTAACATGTATTGGTCAAGTGAAAATGAAAACCAAGAAAAAAGTGAAACAGTCACGCAGCTTGTCCAAAAGAAGGAGCGATGGAAGTTTCAGGAAAGTTGAACAAGCCCCTGCTGAGTTATTGAATCAAAGGAGTTTAAGTGTGCATTTTCAGCCACCACAAGAATGTGCGGCACATAGAAATCAGAGGTGGGTTCATTTGCCATTGACAATATACGAAGCTTTGAGGGAGTTCAGCTGTTTATTTCCTTGTCGTTCGTCGTGTTTTTCGACGAACGAGAAGGAAAAGGAAGAGAAAATTAACGGATCTAAGTGTGCTTTTGCTAGATGGCTAGTTGCACTGCAAAATGGGGAAGCAGAAAATAATAGAGAGATTGAGTTTGTGGTAGCTAATAATGGGGAAGAAGAAGAGAGAATTGAGGAAATGAAAAGTAGAATGAGGAGTTCGAGAAGGCATGTGTTTGAAGATATTGAGTTTAAGGATGTTGAGAGTAGTGTTGACATGAAGGAATTAGGAGTACCAGAGGAAGAAGAGAAAGCCAGAGTTAGCATTTGCGTTCCGCCTAAGAATGCTTTGCTTTTAATGAGATGTCGATCTGATCCTATGAAAATGGCTGATCTTACTAATAAATTCTGGGAATCACCTGCTCGAAAAGTAAATAATGAAAAAGAAGAAATTGGAGAAAATGAGCAGGTGGAAAAAGAACTACTCCTAGTAGATGCAGAGAAATGTGAGTGGAATACTGAGCTTCAAGTGATTGACGAAGGGTGCGCAAAGCCAGATAATGAAACCAGTGTTTCAGTAGATCCTGTGGAAAATGAAGATATCCCAGAATCAGTACAGATTATGGAAATGGAGAAAGAAAGTAGTAAAGACGAAGAAAAGCTCAAGAGCATCAAATTAGAGCCAGAAACAAAGCAAGAAGATGAAGCAGAGAGTGAGATAAATACAATTGTAGCAGAAGTAAACTCCATTGAACGAGTACCAGATTTAATTGTAGATCAAACAACAGAAAACATTGAAGATAACAAAGTCCCTGAACTGGAGAAAGAAGAAGAAGAAGAAGAAGAAGAAGAAGGCAGCACTCGGAGCTATTCATCATTTTCTGAAAACTCTAGCGAATCCAGAGAAGATACATCGGAAGCAACAGAAGAAGAAGAAGAAACATTTAATTCTACCATAAAAGAGATGGAAGAAACACTCTTGTTGGAGCACATTGACGAAGAAGCAAAACAAGAAGAAGAAGAAGAAGAAGCAACAAAAACTGATGTAGAATTTGCGGCCACAGAAAAGAATGAAGTAAAAAAAGGAGATATACATAAATCAATTCTGCCGGATTGCTTGCTAATGATGATGTACGAACCAAAATTATCAATGGAGGTGTCTAAAGAAACATGGGTACACAGCACCAACTTCATATTACCAGAGAGAGAAAAACAAGCTAAATCAGTGAAAAAACAGATCGCCGAAGAACCAAAGAAGAGGATTAGCATGGACTCTAAACCTCCGCACCCAGCGCAGGATAACAGGAGCGATCAACAGCTGCTGGTACCGCCGAGGTCTTCGTGTTGCCTTCCGGCGGCCGGCGTTCCGGCGATGTCCATGGCGACGATGATAGAGCAGAAACTGGTGAAAGCAGTGGCATACGAGCCGTTCGTGTTGACGAGATGCAAGTCGGAGCCGATGAGGACGGCGGCGGCTAAGGTTGCGCCGGAGAGTTGTTTCTGGAAGAATAGGAAGTTTGAGCCGCATCGACCCGCTACGTTCGGAGTCGGGTTTTGAGCTGACCCGAATTGCCAAGATTATACCCTGTGGTTGGTCGTACTTGGAGAACCGTAGTCTTGCACCAGAGCTCAGGTTGTACATTTTCTTTTAAACTTTTTATCAATTAATGAATTATTAGTAGTAGAAGAAGTAATCCTTTTTCAGTTTTAAATTTTTTGGGTTTTTCATGATTGAATTTAAGATTATGTACTGATGTTGTAAAAATGAATTTTGCTCATGTATTTTAATCGGTCTAACAAATTAAGCTCTTTCATGTTTTTGGTTTATACTTGATTTTTCTTTCAATATTTAGATAAATGATTCGATTATATAAATATTCTCTTATTACGAGTTAATAAATTAGAAATTTAATTGATTTAACCAATAATTAGTTTCCTTTTATTTTATTTTCAGTCTCCAAAAAGTATGGAAAGAAATAATAATTATTCAAAGAAATGAGAATTGGGACATGGGATTGTTAGGCTGGTAGATGTTAGGACAGAGGAGATTTTGGACTTGATCCAGATTTAGGCAAATACTATTTAATTGTGTAGTATTAGACATTTATAAATTACTAATGTTTGTACAATGATTGTTTAAAGAAAATGTTGCCACTAAACAAAAATGCAACAATAAAGTGTGACACCTAAACTTAATGTTCAAGCACTAATTATTGTACTAAGTATTTTTTTATTGGAATTAATCTATATGGTAGTACCAAAACATATAAATAGCTCATAGATACTTCAAGACATTTCTAAACGGGACAGCCTGGTTTGGTATGCTAATCCGTGGCTTGTTTATATTATCATGTGACACAGTCACTTAGATAGCCAGTTCCCAACTAAAAACAGATCTAGAATTAGAAATTAATGTGGAAGATGAACAATGTTATCTCTCTTTTTTTTTTTAGCAATAGATCTAGAACAATGATCTGCTTTAATTGGTCCATGTTATCTATCTTTTAAAGTTTTGTAACACTTATTAATTATTCTTTATTTTTCACTTAAACATCCAACTTAATCGACGCTTTACTAACTAAAGTAGTAAGAGTAAATTTGAAGAAAAAAAAGGTAGTCCGAATATTTTTCTTATTTTAAAAAAAATATAAAATAGTCTGAAACAAAGTTAATTTTAACGGCTAATATTTGGGACCGAATCGAGTAATTTGAATGCTCAAATGGTGTCTTCAGTATACCATATTTATCCTTGACTCCGAATCTAGCAACAATAACAACATACGCAACGCGGTCCCACAAGTAGAGTTTAGGGAGAGTAGCGTATATGCAGACATTATTTTTACCTTGTGAAGATAGTGAAGTTGTTCCCGTAGACCTTCGGCTCAAGAAATACAAGTAAAGAGAAGAACCCACGTAAAAGATGCAGTAACCACAACCAAAAAATAAGATTATCGAAGAAAAAAATGGCAGGTAGTATTAGACATCGAAAGGTAGAAATATGAGAATACATCAGTGCTACATGTATAAGAAAGCAATACGGGTACGAAAAAGACTAGCACTAGACTACTCGCTAACCTACTACCCTAATCCTCAGCCTTTATTCCCTCCAATCGAGGATCATGTTCTCAGCAAGCTGAAGATGTGTCATGTAGTGCCTAATCACCTCCTCTTAATACTTCTTCGGCCTAACTCTACCTCTCTTAATTTGGCCCCACCGTAGCCAACCTTTCACACCTCCTCATTTGTGCATCTCCTGTTCACATGTCTGCACTATCTCAGCCTCGCTTCCTGCATCTTGTCCGCCACGTGGGTTACTCCTACCTTGTCCTGAATATCTTCATTCCTAATCATATCTTTCTTAGTATGACCACATATCTATCTCAGCATTCTCATTTTCGTTACTTTCATCCTCTGCACATGGGAGGTCTTAACTGGCAAACACTCTGCCTCATATAACATAGTCGGTCTAACAATTACTCTGTGGAACTTGCCTTTAAGTTTCAGGATACATTCTTGTCACATACGACGCTTGATGTAAGCCTCAATTTCATACACCCCGTTCCAATACAATATGAGACATGCTCGTCAATCTTTCCATTAATTTGGATATAAACCCAAGATACTTGAAACTTCCTTTCGTTGGAATGACTTGTGTATCCTGCCTCTATTTTATGTCAGCCTCTGGGTCACGTCACTGAAATTGCACTCCATATATTTTGTCTTAGTCTTGCTCAATCTGAAACCTTTAGACTCCAGAATCTGCCTCCAAACCTCCAACCTAGTGTTAACACCGCCTAGCGTCCAATCAGAATTGTGTCATCTACACATGCACCAAGGTACCTCCTCTTGAATTTGTCGCGTCAGCTCCTCCATCATCAAAGCGAATAAGAACGGGTTGAGGGCTGATCCCTGGTGCAACCCCATCATGACTAAGAAGTAACCAGAGTTTCCTCCTATTGTTCTTGCCCAGGTCTTAGTTCTGTCGTACATGTCCTTAATCATCCTAGTGTATGCGACTGGTATATCTCTAGCCTCAAAACATCTTCACAGAATCTCCCTCGGGACTTTATCCTAAGCATTTTCTAGATTGATGAATATAAGATGTAAGTCCCTCTTCCTTTCGCTATACTAATCCACCAATCTCCTAACAAGATGAATGACTTTTATAGTTGATTGCGCCGACATGAATCCGAACTGGTTCTCAGAAATACTACACCCCTCCTCACTGCCATCTCCACCACACTCTCTCAAACTGACTCTGTATCCATCCTTTTTATTCCTTTGTTTCTTTTTTGGAGAATTAACCCAATAGTCACTCATTTAATTTGTTAAATTAAAAATAGCTGACGGATGTATAATTCATATATATATATATATATATATATATATATATATATATATATATATATATATATATATATATATATATATATATATATATATATATATATATATAATTGCGTATAATCTATGTATATTTGATAGAAAAAACTATGTATTCAGATTTGCTCGTGACCATGAGCGTACCTACATTTACAAAGGTATCAAAATACTAATAAAACACACACTACAAGAACGAAACAATGGTCTGATAAACAAAGTATTCCCAGATATTCCTATCTTTTCTAGCTGTAGATTGCATTTACCAATTACTCGCTTTTATACTTTTTGTTCCTATAGAGACTGAACATGATTGAAGCCTCAAACCCCCTTCCTCAAAAGAATGAAATACAAGAAAGTTAAAACTTAAAAGTGTATTTATATGTGTTTGTACGTTTGATACGTCTTTTGTTGGTCCTATAAAGGAGTGGTGGGGTGGGGACTAAAGCCTTCTTTTACAAGTAACTCTAAAGCAGCTCAAATCCTTATTCACGCTCTGACCTATTTACATGTATATATTTCTTTCTGCAAGTTTAATTATATTTCTTTGCAAACATATCGTGTTATTTTCTCATAGTTGTATTATAAAATATGGAGTAATAATTAACATTATAGAAAATTTAGAAAAATTTCAAAAAGATATAACAGAATTTCAGAGAATCTAAAAGATGTTGTATAATAAAATGTAGAGGAGATGAACAATGCCATAAATTCCGTTTTCTAATAGAGAAAGCCCACGTACTGAGAAGTGAGTACCAAGTCAGCATAATTGATAATACTGAGACGATAAGGCACAGCACAGGTTCCTATACTAATAGTGGGCACTTCGAGAGTAGCGTTAGTCGAAATTTATAGAGGACGTGCCCCCTGCCCACAGTATTTTGCAGTAGCAAAGTCAAAAAAATTTTCTAAGGCGTTCAAATTTAAAGAAGTAAAATCAATCTCTGACAAAAGTGTTCAATATATGTTATATACTTCTAAAATTTAATATTTTATTTATATATATAATATAATTTTTTGATAAAGAGTGATTAATTGACCACCCTTATCGTTGTATAGCTTCGCCCATGATATTGTAGGTTCAAAGCTGCACGGTAAGGACCCTTTTAATAGTTTGACTTGAGTTTCACCGAAAAATCTAGGGGGTGAAGTATGCTTTCGGGTTGACTGGAATTTTACTAAAAATAAAAGGGAATTATTAGTTATATGTCCACATGAAAACAAAAATGTGTATCTGTTTACGTGTAAAATAGTACAATTAAATTTATTACGTAGTTTATAGACGAGCAAACTGATTTGGTCCAAAATGATAAATAAATTAGATTAAAAATAAGATTTAGCGTTAAAACCAAAGAAAATAGCAGGCCTAGCTCCGGGAGCGATGCTTTCAAGGACAGAAATAAGAGCAATATAAGTAGAAAGTAAAGTTGTATTATTTAGCTTGAGAATAGAATGTAGCACAAATTTTTCCAGATAATTCGTGTCCTTACAATGATTATTAAAACTAATATTTATAGTTATATCTAGGAAACAAGATCCTAGGATCAAACCCCTCTTAAATGACAATAAAGAGGGCCATTGATGAATATGTAACAACAGGCTATGAATGTTACAATTCTCTGCAACGGCTGCCTATTTAATACTAGGGAATATTCTTCATTAAATGTCATATGGTAACAAACATTCAATCCACTCATGTTGATCGTGTTTCACTCGGGGTTTATCCGGTGCCAACTGCAACTGTTGTTCCCGGTCTTGGTTCTCACTCGATTTGTCTTCCATATGTCTCTGGTTCCACGTGTCACGCTATTATTCGATCATTCAATACGAACCAATTTTACCCTATATAGATCGTCTCTCTGCTTTCCGGTGAGATATCTTTGTGTCACCGAGAAGTTGGTGAAGATTCCCTTCTTGGCAGGAAATTCTTCTGAAGCCTTCTGAACAGTCTCTGACGTTTGATAAGACGCACACCTCCTAGCATTTAATACCCCGAACACGTGTTCCCCAACGATTCAACAATATTTTCGTTCGGTCTCGAGGTAATCATGGTCATGATTTCTGTCGTCTATATCTTTACTTATACTAAACTTCCTTTACCTCTTTCACTATCCAAAGCCCTCATAAGTTCATTGTCTTCTTTGCTCTTAACCTTTTTCTGTTTTTATCTCTTTCCAACTTCCTCTACTCTTAACCCATAAACTCTTTATTATCATGGCTTCTTTTACTGAGTGCTCTAAAAGCTCTGGTCTTCTCTTCGGTGGAGGCCGAAAAGAAGCAAAGATAAAGAGGTTGATGTTGATGCTGATCCTCCTACGGTGAACACCATTATACCCAAATACTTGAGCACTCAACAACTTCCAAGAGAAGTTCCCTTTTGCGAATCCTCGAACTTGGGCATTTAGCAGGTATCCTACTTCTATTCTCCCTTCCAGCATTCCTACTGTTAAGGATGATTGTATCTACCATGACCTAAACATCATTGCCCCTGACCTGGTGGAGCGGGTTACCTTTACCAAGAAGAGTTTTATATATGTCTATACGTACCCCTTCACTTTGGGTCCGTTTTCTTTGAGCGGGGGACTTGACCTCGTGATCTTGGAGCTATGCCACTGGTACCAGGTCTGCTTGGTGCAAGTTGGCCCTTCGGTGTGGCGAACGGAGTCTTGTATGCACCGGCAGTGCATGGAGACGGGAAAAACCCTAACCCTGTCACATATGATGAACCTCTATTCCCCCAAATCTTCCGTGGGGAGGGGGGGGGGTAATAAATTTGGTTTTTAGGATGCTGTCACTATTTCTATGGTTATGTTAACGATACTGATGAATTGTCTTTTCTTGTTTTATTTCCATCTTCCTGAGCCGAGGGTCTATCGAAAACAACCTATCTGCCCTATCGGGGTAGGGGTAAGGTTTGCGTACACACTACCCTCCCCAGACCCCATTTTGTGAGAGTTTATTGGATCATTGTTGTTGGGTAATAAATTTCAGTAAGCGTGGCCACCACGCCCTTCTTACTAGCATGGACAATGATAATGACCTTGGGTGGATGGAGTGTTTTGTCATTATTGCTACTAGGGATATCATCCCGACCTCAACTCCGTCTTTTCCCGAATCATGGAGTCGTTCACGTAAGTTTGTAATTCATCTCTTTCTCCATAAAAAAATTTCTCCTTGTTATTTCTAACCCTTTTGTTTTCGTTATTTCAGCTACTCGATAGACACCGCCAAGGGTTGAAGTCCTGGACCAATTGGTTCAGAAGATTCTGGATATTACTATGCCAAAGACTCATCGGTGGAAGGAGATGGCCCCCAAATACGGGTGTAAGGCCAAGAACCACGGTAAACTGCTTCTTTCTACTTTTCGCCTTTGTATGCACATATGAAAACTTGCTAATCGTACGTTTTTGTTTGATTCAGGAGTTCCATAAGGTTCTGTTACCTGCCCCCAAGTCGAGGTTTTGGCCGACCTTGTGGAGGCTGCGAGGTTGTTGCAAGAGGCTCTCACTTGGAGTGGTGTTCTCTAGTCTGCTTCTGGTGGGGGCACTTCCTCTTGAAGTCCCCGGCCAGAGAACAATCTACCAAAAAGGCGCTGCTCTTCCTCGACTAGGGATAAAAATAAGAAAGTAAAGAAGGTCACACGTGATCCAGTCGTGGTCGCAGTGATCATTGAAAATGATGGGGAAGCTAGTGATGAAGAGGTTTCCCTTCAACAGAGACAATGATCTTCATCAGCTCAACTGAATCCTTAACCGGGAGAGCTTTTAGAACTGACTGACGAAGAGGCCCAAGCACTGTGGGGAGAGATGGATCTAGTAGAAAATGCCAACTCCCCCTGTTCTGTCCCCATTGCTATTCCTGGTCCAAGGAGTTCGGGACCCGAGCCTCTTCTGCCTTCGGTTAGTGATCAACCAATAATCAACACTGCTCCTGTTGTAGCTGCTTCTCAACATACATCACCAACAATTTCATGCCCTTCTACACCAGCCGCTCTTACGCCACCAGCATCCGCTGCATCTTCTCCGCCGGCCACAGATGCCCGAGAGAAGGGTGCTTCTCCTCCCCATTCCCCTGACCACGGGAATTTGGGGAACAATTACTCACCCCCTTCCCTAGATCCTCGAGGGATGAGGAGTGTCACTCTCTCGGTCTCAAAGGAGTTCTATCTACTGTCCAAGTTGATGGAACTTGCCAATTATCTGAAGTTGCTGGCTTCAGAGAAGGATAAGAATAAAATACACTCCCTTTCATGAGAGTGTATGTTGAATAACGCCATGCATAACACGGCAGCGGTATCATATTTGCCCTTTTACTTCTTGTTTTTTTACTCATCTGCTGTGATGAAATTTCTAACTTCAATATACCTTTTTGTAGGCCAACTTCCTTGCTTCTGAAGGCCTTCAGAGATTGATCCTTGATAAAAAAGGACTTGTGTCCGAGCGGGATCAGCTGTTGGCCAATAGGAATCAACTCGTTGTGAGCCTCCCGATGCTAGAGGCAAGGGATGCTGAAGTTGCCGAGCTTGAGGCCTGGTTGCAACAGAGTAAGCAGGAGGTGATGGCCCACAGTCAAGAAGCCACTCAGATACATGCACAACTTCAAGATGCTAAGGATAGGTGGGCTGAGTCTCAGGATGCTCCTCTTGCTGCTACCGAGCACGAGTGTGCCTCCATTGAGCGAGTGAATAATTTGGAGGCAACCTTGAACTCCAAAGCCGAAGAGGCTGCTGCTGTTGAGGAGAAGCAAACCCGGATGGAAGAGAGGTATAAGAAGATCATGGAGCAAAACCGTGTTCGCATATCAACACTCTGTGATCTTGATCTTAGCCTCGACGCCACAAGATCCGTGCGGGATGGTCTCTTAGCCAAGGATGACAGACTTAAGGAAAAGCTCCAACACCAAGGGGATTCCCTCATCTTTGAAAAAGACATACTCTATGTACCATATGAGGAGGAAAACCTTAGAGGAGGCTAAAGCGGGTATCATTAATATTGATGTTGAAATCGCCAAGACCCAAGCACTAGAGTTAACTGCTCGAGAGCGTCTCCTCGCTCAGCCTGATGCAACTGACTCTTCTAGTACCAGTTTCGAGTATTTAGGGACCAAGGAACTTGAAGAGAATGCTGACGAAGTCCAAGATCCTGCACCGGCGGGAGATCCGTCCACTTCTCCCGAGGGCGTAGATGCCTCTCTCCCCCCGAGTTCCAGCGGTGATGAAGTTTAGATTTTTTCTATTTTCTTTGCTATTTTCCTTTATTTTTTTGTACTTATGTCATTTGGCATTTTGATAAGTAAAGAAGACTTTTGTTTAAGTATTGCACAAAGTTTATTCTTTTTGCGTTGAATTAGATAAGGCTTCGGGTATATTTTCGTCCGATAGCCTTTGAGTTCCGGGCATAAATTCTCCCGAACCAAACCTTTATCATGAGGGTTTCATAAGATAGGGACCTCTTATATTTACGGTGCTCTTGAAGATGAAGTCTCATGTTCATTCCGGCATAAGCATTTGAAGTTTTTTGTTAACTTTCAAATGATAAAATTAACTCATCGTTTGGACAAGAAACAAGATAAAAACAAAATGACTTTATTTTATTCATTCCATCTTTAAAACTACATAAGCATTCGATTGCTAAAAAAAATAAATTGCATATACATGTGGCTAACTTGTACAACTTATTTCTACAGGGCTGGCCGTGCAGTCCCCGATCCCGACGAGACATTATTGTTCTCGGGTCTCATAGTCCCGATTTTCGTGGAAATCACGTTGCCGTATTCTCATACTATTCCCCCCAGTTTTCGAATGCGAAGTATGTAAATTGGAATACTAGAAGTCTTGCTCCGCTAGGTAAATAACTTGTGAATATTTGAATAGCCTCTGGTCCGATGGAAAGCTTTACTTCCCATTAGGAATTTTCTATCGAGCCAAAGACTATTTAACCATCCCGCAGTGGTTTATTGTTGTTTCAATGCCTTGGCATTTAAAGGTCTTAACTTTGCTGATGATGCTCCCTTCGTAGTATGCTTTCCGTTGCTGCCTCGTTAAAAATATTGCAAGAAAAACCCGATTGGGAAAAAATTTGGTCGAAGGAAAAAATAATGCAGCATATACTTTCAGTATAGGTAGGATCCATCAGCAGTAATACCTTTTTAGGTGAGTCACCTTCTAGTTGATTGGCAATTTGACTCCATCTTGATTCTCCAGCTCGTATGATCCTTTACCGGTGACAACTGCAATCCGGTAAGGACCTTCCCATGTTGGACCTAGCTTTCCAGTGTTGCTTTTCCGAGTGTTCAGAGTCACTTTCCTCAAAACCAAGTCCCCTACTTTAAAGTATCAGAGATTGGACCTCCGGTAATAGTATCTTTCCATCCTTTATTTCTGAGCCACTATCCTCACGTGTGCCAAGTCCCTGCATTCATCGAGTAGTTCTAGCTTTACCAGCAATGCCTCATTATTTGCTTCTTCGTCTGTTCGGAAGAACCGTAAGGTTGGTTCTCCCACTTCCACCAGGATCAAAGCTTCTGGGTCGTATACGAGAGTGATAGGTGTCTCTCCGGTGCTTGATTTTTTTGTCATCCGATACGCCCATAGTATGCCCGGTAACTCTTTTGGCCACTTGCATTTATCTGTTTCTAACCTCTTTTTGAGGTTTTGAATAATCACCTTATTGGTTGATTCCGCCTGCCCATTAGCACTCGGATAATATGGTGAGGATGTAATCTTTTTGATTTTCAGGTCTTCAAGAAATTTTGTGACTTTGGAACCTATGAATTGTGTTTTGTTACCATAGGAAATCACCTTCGGTATTCCGAACCAGCAAATTTTGTTTTTCCATAGGAATTCGACCACTTCCCACTCATCGATCTTTTGGTAAGGACCTGCTTCAACCCATTTAGTGAAGTAATCAGTTAAAACTAAAAGGAATCTTACCTTTCCGGGGCTTGGTGGCAACAACCCAACTATATCCATCCCCTATTTCATAAATGGTGATGGGGACAGTAGCGAGTGCAAGAGCTCCGCCGGCTGGTGTACCAATTGAGCATGGCGCTAACACTTGTCACATTTCTGAACGAATGCCTTTGTGTCTTGCTCCATCCGGGGCCAATAATATCCTGCCCTAATCAACTTTAGCACCCACGAATCTGCACCGAATGGTTCTCGCAAATTCCTTCATGGACCTCTCTCATTACGTAGTCCACCTTCGAGGCTCCTACACATCGGGCCAACGAGCCTTGGAATGATCTCCTATATATCTGTCCACCCAAGAGGCTATAGCGAGCCGTTTTGGTGCGAATCGCCCAGGATGCCTTCGGGTCTTCAGGCAGCTTGTCATGCTGAAGATAATCGATGAACTCATTCCTCCAGTCCCTATCTAGGTTGGTTGTATTTACTTCACAATAGCCATCCACATCCAGTACCGAATGTGTAAGTTGAACAACAGTACCAAAGTCAGATCGTTTCATCTATGTGGACGACTCCAAATTGGCTAATGTATCTACTTCTACGTTCTCTTCTCTCGAGATGTTTGTGATCGACCACTCCTTGAATCGTGTAAGCAATGTTTGGACTTTAATCACATTTTGTTGCGTGCATTCCTACTTTGTGTTGAAAATTCCATATACTTGGTTTACTACCAGCTGGGAATTACATTTGATTTTTATGACCTCAGAACCAAGACCCCGAGCCAATTCAAGTCATGCAATCAAAGCCTCATACTTGGCGTCATTGTTAGTTAACAGAACAGTTTTTATGGCCTGTCTCAGGATTCCCCACGAAGGCGTGATCAAGACCACCCCGAGCCCAGACCTTTTCACATTGGAAGCTCCAGTGAACAAGGTCCAAACTCCTGATGTCATTTCCCACATCATCACCGCTTCTTTGGCGGCCAAATGTAGTAACCCGAGACTGAAATCGGCCAGAAAGTACGCCAAAACTTGTGATTTGATTGCAGTCCTGGGCTTATATTCAATATCAAATCGCTAATTTAAACTGTCCATTTGGCCAATCGACCTGACAACTCAGGTTTGTGAAGGACATTCTGCAGGGGAAATGTTGTCAAAAGGGTTATCGGGTGAAATAAGGACTAAGCTTTCGAAGGCGACTACGAGAGCTAAGGCTAGTTTTTCGAGGTGCGGATAACGAGCCTACGCTCCTGACAAAATTTTTCTAACATAATAGACAGGAAATTACGTATCTTTGTCCTCTTGGACTAGAACGACACTTACCGCTACCTTTGAGAACGCTAAGTATATTAGCAACTATTCACCTTCCCCCGATTTTGATAGTAGTGGGGGGCTTGATAGTTAATGTTTCAGGTATTTCAGGGCCTGTTGACATTCTGGAGTCCATTCAAAATTTTTCTTCTTCTTCAGAAGTGAGAAGAAGTGATGGCATTTTTCTGAGGATCGAGAGATGAACCTGCTTACAACGGCCAATCTTCTGGTTAGCCTTTGGACTTCATTTACGTGTGTCAACTGGTCTAGAATGTCCTCGATGGCTTTGATCTTTTCGGGGTTCAACTTGATCCCCCATTTGTGAAACCAAGAAGCCCAAGAACTTATCGTAGCCAACCCCGAACGCGCATTGTTCTGGGTTGAGCTTTATGTTGTGCTTTCTCAAGATATCAAAGGTTTGCTGGAG
Organism: Nicotiana paniculata; assembly: GCA_005239505.1. Taxonomy (NCBI): domain Eukaryota; kingdom Viridiplantae; phylum Streptophyta; class Magnoliopsida; order Solanales; family Solanaceae; genus Nicotiana; species Nicotiana paniculata. Next base: position 19,689 of record ML315199.1, read on the forward strand.
GCGTTTTAAATGATCACCTGCATTCAAATACTTGACCAACATGTCATCTATATACACTTCCATCGTTTTGCCGAGCCTTTGATAGGTGGCTCCCGCATTTTTAAGCCCGAAGGACATAACATTATAACAAATGTGCCAAAGTTTGTTATGAACAAAATCTTTTCTTGATCCTCCGGGTTCATCTTAATTTGATTGTACCCGAAATAGGCATCGAGGAAACTCACTAACTCGTGCTCATCCGTCGCATCAATCACTTGATCAGTGTTTGGCAGTGGGATGAGTCTTTTCGGCATGCCTTATTCAAGTCTTTGTAATTTACGCACATTTGAAACATGTTATTCATTTTTGGAACTACAACTACATTAGTTAGCCAATTGGGATACTTGTGATGACCCAAGGGGTCACTCTACGAATTTAGACTCCGTTATAGACTTATTATCCATAAAAATATTAATTTTAAATACCTTGATTTATGTGCGCAGTCCGGGCGTGAAACCGGAAAGCTTTTATGTGAAAATATGAGAAATAGTGATTTCTAGAGATAAAATTTGATTATAGTAGACTTTGGTCAATATTTTGAGTAAAAGGACCCGGATCTGTGTTCCGACAATCCCGGGAGGTCCGCAATAAAATATAGGACTTGGGAGTATGCCCGGAAATGAATTCCGAGGTCCCAAGCCTTAGAAATTAATTTTTGAAAGAAATTATTTTGCTGAAATATTAATGAAATAAAGAAAAGAATTAATATTTGAAACCATTGGTATCGGGCCCGTATTTTGGTTCCGGAGCCCGGTACAGATTTGTTATAGTATTTAAATGTTAATTGTGAAATTTGGTGAAAAACGGAGTTTATTTGACGTGATTTGGACGTCCGGTTGAGAAATAATGAATTTTAAGTGTTCTTGAGAAAAATGAGGAGTTTTGAGGTTTAATTCATAGTTTTACATGTTATTTTCATGATTTGATCGCACACGCAAGTCCATATGATATTTTTAGACTTGCGTGCATGTTTTGTTTAGAGCCCCGAGGGCTCGGGTGAGTTTCGGATAGGCCACGAGATGTTTTACACTTGAAATTCTCTGCTGGTTTTCTGCTGTTGGTGCTCAGGCATTTTTTTCAATGCGTTCGCATGACCCCAGGTGTGAACGCACAGAGTAATTTACTGGAGGGTCAGTTTTGTTCAGTGCTGTAACGATCCGACCAGTTGTTTTGCGTTGTCGGACCCCGTTACCCTAAATGAAACTTCCCATAGCGGCTTTTTATGATTTATGACTTGCGGGGACTGGTAGTCCGGGATTCGGAGGTGTTTAGAGTGCTAAGGAACAAATGGTTCCTTAGGGTTGGCCTTTGAGGCCAAGTTTGACTTCGGTCAACATTTTGGGTAAACGACCCCGGAATCGAGTTTCGTCGGTTCTAGTAGCTTCGTGTGATGATTTTGGACCTGAGCGTATGCTCGGAATGGGTTTCTGATGACCCGGGAGCGTTTCGGCGCCCAATATTGAAATAAGAAATTCCTTAAGTTCCTATTGTGGTTTTAGACGTGTTTTTGTGTTATCGAGGTCCGAACGGAATTCCGAGATCGGGAATAGTTCTGTTATGTCAATTATGATTTGCCTGCAAAATTTGGTGTCATTCCGAGTAGTATAGGTCGGTTCGGCGCGTTGTTAGCGAAGTCTAGAAAACTTAAAGTTCCTAAGTTTGGTTCATGGGGTTTTGAGGTGTGATTTTGAGTTTTAGCATTGTTTTAGGTGTTTCGAAGGCTCGAGCGAGTCCGTATTATGATTTAGGACTTGTTGGTATATTTGGAAGAGGGCTCGGGTGGGCCCAGGGGCCTCCCGGGCACCCGACGGGGCTAAAAACCAGCTAAAATAGCTGCTGGTGCACCTGTTCTGGAGTGACCGCAGGTGCGGTTGCCCAGTCGCCCAGTCGCAGGTGCGGGACTGCTCCAGTGGTCCCAAGCATCGCACGTGCGACCCCAGTTGAGGTCCCCTTTTCTCGCAGGTGCGGACACAGGTCTGCAGGAGCGGAACCGCTGGTGCGGTTATCCCTCCGTAGGTGCGACCCCAGACCCACTCGCCCAGTTTCCGCAGGTGTGAACCCAAGCTCGCAGGCGCGAGACCACAGGTGCAGTCCTCGAGCCGCAGGTGCGGAACCCCTGTAGGCCAGGCAGTGTGTTTCCTTTAAAACACGGGATTTCACCCCTTTCTTTCATTTTCCACCACCATTAGAGACTTGGGAGCTTAGGGAAAGAGGTTCCACGACCTAACTGCTAAAGAGGTAAGTAAATTCCACTCTAACACTAGTTTCAAACATGAATTACTAGTTAAACTCCCTACTAAATCATTGAAAATCAAGAGTTGGGTAGTAAATTTAGGGTTTTTGAGAAATTGGCGAATTACCTATTTATTGCCATGAATTCAAGTAGAAACCACATAATAACGATCCTTAGGCTTCGGGTGAGCGATTCCTTTGAGAATTTTTGGAAATTGAACGTGCGGGCCCGGGGTTGGATTTTGGGAATTCTTCAAGAAGGTTGAATTATTGAATAAATAGGATAATTACCCTACTTTGAGCATGCATTGATATCATTGTACCATATTTGACTAGTTGCGAGTCCTCGGTGGTAGAGTTCGGAGTTCGGGCACATCCTTGGTCCGAGGGGTAGATTTGACACGAGGCGAGTCTCCTTTCTAACCTTATAAGAGGGAATTGTCCCCATAGGTGTCATATATGCTGTGTGTAATTGTTTTGGGGGCTACGTGCGTACAAAGTGACGAGAGTCCGTACGTGGCGACTATCATGCTATATTGGGTAGCTTTAGGGCTCACACGCGTGTCTCTATGTGCCTTATATGTATCTTTGGGTGTTCTTTGAGCTGCCTATTGCTTTTAAATTGATATGGAAATGTGGAAAGTTGCACTTGAACTCCAGTTGATCAATCCCTGTTACATGTATAGCCCTACTAAGTTATTGAGATGTCGGTATATACATATGTACGTATGAGAGTCAGTACTTGAATCGCAGATATGATTCGCGATCGAGGGAAGCTTTATGACAAATCGGTATCAGCACTCGAATCGTAGGTATGATCCGCGATCGAGGGGAGCTTTATGGTAATTATACATAAGTGTGTCAGCACTCGAGTCGCAGGTATGATTCGCGATCGAGGGAAGATTTATGGTAATTGTATATAAATGTGTCAGCACCCGAGTCGCAGGTATGATTCGTGAGCGGGGGAAGCTTTACGTTCATTCAGTGTCTAGATATTTCCTTATGACTCCGTCCGGTTGTCTTACCTTTGTGTGCGCTTGGCTATTTGGTATTGTTTTCATTGATATTGACTTGACAGATATTTGGGGGAAAAGAAAGGAAAGTGTACATTGTTGTTTATTTTCAGTAGTTTCCTGGATTTCTGTATTTGATAGGTGTCTACTGCTTACTGTCTCACATGTCTACTGCATTTCGTTATATGCTGTTTTGTATTATTACCGTTGGACCTTAGTGAGTGTCAAGTTGACCCCTCGTCACTACCTCTTCGAGGTTAGGCGGGATACTCACTGGGTACATATATGTTTATGTACTCATGCTTCACTTCTGTACTTAATTGTACAGGTTCTGAGGCTGGTGTTTCTGGTTANCCCTTGGCGATTCTCAGCAGTTCTATGGAGTCATCTTTTGTTCATTTCTGTCTATTTCTCTCAGACAGCAGTACAATTTGTATATTCTACTAATTCGCCTATTGACTTGTGACACTAGTTCCTGGCACGCACATAGTAGACTCTTTATTTTGGACTGTATATATATTGGATCACGAACATTGTGGCTGTATTTACTTAAGTTGGTAAATGCTTCAGCTTTTATTTAAATGATTTAAGCTTAAAACTTTGGGAAATATGTGGGGTTGGTAAGTTCAATAAGGATAATCTCACTAGTAAACAACTGTTGGCTTACCTGACTCCGGTGTTGGGCGCCATCACGACCTGTGTTGGATTTTGGGTCGTGACAAGTGCGAACACGGTCTGGGCCCCGCAAACGCATAATGTATTGGACCTGGGGGNATTCATAATTTTTGAACCCCACAGCCCTAAGGACGAATTTCATCCCCAAGTTGTTGGTAATCAATTCTAAACTTTACTCTTACAATTACCCAATATTTTTCATCACTTTTAAATCAAAAACTAAGAATTTTCATGGTAAAAATTGAGGGTTTGGGTAGAATTAGGGAATTTTGTAAAAATTAAATCTTTACCTCGAATTGAGGTCGGGTTTCAAAACTAATTGTATATTCGGGCTCGTGGGTGAATGGGTAAACTTAATTTGATCCGAACCCCGAGTTTAGACCAAGTGGGGTCGGGTTTTAACTTTTTTTGAGAAAACTTAGGAAAAATTATAATTTTCAGTAAAGTTAGTTCCTTTAGCATTAATTAATGATATTAAACTAATTATGGTTAGACTCGAGTGTATTGGAGGTGAATTCAAGAGGAAAAGCTATAATTGAGCAGTGAGTGGCCTGCGGAATTGAGGTAAGTGCTTGGTTTAACCTTGACTTGAGGGAATAGGAATCCCCAACTTAATTGTTATGTGAAAATGCATGTGTGTGGTGTATATGTGAGGTGACGAGTATCTATGAACCACCAAATGGTCCACTTACATGATCCCTTCCCCGTTTCCAATCTAATTGCTTCATGTTTTTAATTGTTTCATGTGCATTGTTGTCTTCTATAATTACTTGGCTTGTTATATTGTTGTAAGCCCTGTTGTAATCATGTTTGGGAAAGTATTAGTTGTTTTCCTTGGTTTCATTGTGGTACATAAATACCGAGTGGGTTGAAATTGTTTTTACGAGATGTGTATATATATATATATATATATATATATATATATATATATAGATATATGTATATTCATGTTGGTTTATTTTGAGATATTATTTATGAAGTTTGTGAGAACTACCGTTTATTATTTATGACTGTTGAGACAAAATTATTGTGAAAGACTTGGCCTGAATGTGAAAGTTTTGATTTAAATGAATATATATGACTGTGATAAGGGTGGACAGGGGAAATAAATATAAACGATTGTGATAAGGGTGGACAGAGGAAATATAAACATATGACTGTGATAAGGGTGGAAGGGGAAATATATATATGTATGTGATAAGGGTGACAGGGAGAATATAAATATATGACAGTGATAAGGGAGGATAATTATGCTTTATTAATTTTATTACAAAGATTTGGAATTTATTGTTTTGTCCTACTATTTTCCCATATCCTGCACATTTGGTTATTTTTAAATTAAAGTTTGGAAATTTGGAAATTTGGAAACTTGTGTGAAATTTTGGTGACAGCTTAGGCCTGGAATAGGCGACTGAGTTATTTTATTTATTGTTTCAGTTTATATTTTCTCGTTTGTGTAGAATTATTTTATTGCGTTATTATATATATGTATTATCACAGGTTAAGTTATAATTCTCCCGCCTTAGCCTCGTCACTACTTCATCGAGCTTAGGCTCGGCACTTACTCAGTACATGGGGTCGGCTGTACTGATACTACACTCTGCACTCTGTTATGCAGATCCAGGTACCGGCCAGCAGTAGAGATTTTAGTGGCAACTATCTATTATCCGGAGACACAAGGTATATCTGTCGGCGTTCGCAGATCCCGAGAGTCTTCTCTTAGTTCGTAGAGACTGTTTTATAATTTTTCTAAAACAATTATATTATTTCTTTCAGCCCATTAATTGTNAATTGGGAATTTGGGTCGTGACAAGTTGGTATCAAAGCACTAGGTTGCTTAGGTCTCTCAATTCACGAACGAGCTTTGTAGATTCTGAAGGATCGGTGCAGAGACGTCTGTACTTATCTCTCAGAGGCTATTGAGTTAGGAAACAACTCCATTATTATTTCTATTCTATCATGCGATTCTTATATCTCAAATACTGATTGGATTCTTCTATTCTCTCGCAGATGGCGAGAACACGTGCTTCCTCTTCCGGTGACCAGCATTCCGGTCCACCAGCAGCAGCAGCTCCTACTAGGGGCAGAGGCCGAGGCCGCACCAGAGGCTGTGGCTGGGGCAGGACTCAGTCCATTGCTCAGGCAGCAGCCCCATATGTGGAACCTCAGATCGAGATTAATGAGGGGGTTCCAGGTCAGACCGTTCTAGCGGGACCAGCTCAGGTCCCCGAGGGTTTTATTGCTACCCCGGTTCTTCAGGATGCTTTGGTCCGTTTAGTGGGCCTTATGGAGAGTGTGGCCCAGACTGGCACATTCCCTGTTGCAGCAGTCGTATCTCAGGCTGGAGGAGGGGTCTAGACTCCTGCTACCCACACTCCGGTTCAGGCTACTCCTCAGGTTCAGACCCCAGTAGACAATCCAGTTGGGGTAATTTAGCCCGTTGCAGCAGTGCCACCCGTTAATGGGGCAGCCATGTCTTCAGATGCTTTGTGGAGACTGGACAGATTTATCAAGCTTTTCCCTGTTCACTTCAGTGGTGCTACTTCAGAGGACCCTTAGGAATATCTGGATAGTTGTCACGAGGTGTTGCGTAATATGGGTATTTTGGAGACCAATGAGGTCGATTTTTCTACTTTTCAGATGACTGGTTCCGCCAAGAAATGGTGGAGGGATTATCTGTTGACTAGACTAGCTGGGTCGCTTGCCTTGACTTGGGATCAGTTTTCTCATCTCTTTATGGAGAAGATTTTGCCTGTTACTACTCGAGAGGAGAAGCGTCGTCAGTTTGAGCGACTACAGCAGCGCAGTATGACCGTGACCTAATATGAGACTCATTTCGTGGATTTAGCTAGACATGCTAGTCTCTTGTTGCCCATAGAGAGAGAGAGAGAGAGGGTCAGGTGGTTTATTTAGGGCTTTGCTCAACCCATCAGGTTGCAGATGGCCAAGGATTCAGGGACCGAGATTTCGTTGCAGGATGTAGCTAATATGGCTAGGAGGGTTGAGTCGGTTCTTAGGATGGGAGGTCAGGGGTCTGACAAGAGACCTCGCCATTCCAGTGGTTTTAGTGGTGCCTCATCTGGAGGCGGGACTTCATTTAGCCGGGGCCATTCTTCCAGGATATTTCATTCGGTACTACAGGCTTTGTATGGTACTTCGCGTGGTCGTGGTTCTTATCTGCCTTCTCCTACTCAGCCAGTCTACAGTGCTCCTTCAACTCCTATTAGAGCACTTCCTCTGCAGAGCTTTCATCGTGGCCAGCCGGTTCGTTTGGGTCAGCATACTTATCAGGAGCGATGTTTCGAGTGTGGTGAATTTGGGCATGTCCGGAGGACTTGTTCGAAATATGCAGGTAATCAGTTTCAGCATCAGGGTTCTCGTGCCATAGTTCTGGCACCAGCTCCAGTACCACCTGCCCAGCCAGCAAGGGGTAGGGATCATGTAGTTAGAGGTAGAGGACAAAATGTTAGAGGTGGAGGTTAGATAGCTAGAGGTGGAGGTCATCCTGCTAGAGGTGGAGGTCCTCCCAGAGGTGTGGTTCAGGGTGGCGGGGCCCAGCCCCGACTATATGCATTTCCAACCAGGCCTGAGGCGGAGTCCTCCGACGCTGTTATTACAAGTATCATCTTATTTTGTGATAGAGCTGCTTCAGTTCTGTTTGATCTGGGGTCTACTTATTCGTATGTTTCATCCTATTTTGCCTCGTATTTGAATGTGCCCCGTGATCCCTTAAGTGTTCCTGTTTATGTGTCTACACCGGTGGGGAATGATATTGTGGTAGATCATGTGTATCGTTCGTGCGTAGTAGTCATTGAAGGTCTTAAAACTAGTGTGGATCTTTTACTCCTAGACATGGTCGATTTTGATGTTATATTGGGCGTGGATTGGTTGTCTCCTTATTATGCCATATTGGGTTGTCCCGCCAAGCCAGTTACCTTAGCATTGCTGGGGTTGCCTCGTTTAGAATGGAAAGAGACTCCTGGTCATTCTCCCAGTCGAGTGATTTCATATGCCAAGGCTCGCCACATGGCGAAGAAGGAGTGTTTGGCTTATTTGGCTCATATTAGTGACTCTGATGCCGAGGTTTCTTCTATAGATTCAGTTCCTATTGTTCGTGAGTTTCCTGAGTTATTTCCTGCAGACCTGCCGGGGATGTCACCCGAAGGGATATTTATTTTTGTATTGAGGTGGCTCCGGGCACTCAACCCATTTCTATTCCTCCATATCGGATGGCCCCACCAGAATTGAAAGAGTTGAAAGAATAGTTGCAAGACTTGCTAGATAAGGTTTTCATCAGACCTAGTGTCTCGCCTTGGGGTGCACTAGTTTTTTTTGTAAAGAATAAAGACGGGTCGATGAGGATGTGTATAGATTACTGGCAGCTGAATAAAGTTACTATCAAGAATAAGTATTCGTTGCTGAGGATTGATGACTTATTTGATCAGCTCAGGGTGCTAGAGTATTTTCGAAAATTGATTTGAGATCGGACTATCATCAGTTGAAGATTAGGGCGTCTAATGTTCCTAAGACAATCTTTTGGACGAGGTATGGGCACTATGAATTTTTGGTTATGTCCTTTGGGCTGACTAATGCTCCAGCAACCTTTATGGATTTGATGAATCGGGTTTTCAAGCTCCATCTGGACTCTTTCGTGATCGTGTTCATTGATGATATTCTAATATACTCCCGCAGTCGGGAAGAGCATGAGCAGCACATCTGTATAGCCCTCCAGACTTTGAGAGATAACCAGTTGTATGCCAAGTTTTCAAAGTGTGAGTTCTGGTTAGATTCAGTAGCCTTCTTGGGTCATATCGTATCAGATGAGGGTATTCAGGTTGATCCTAAGAAGATAGAGGCAGTCAAGAACTGGCCTAGACCCACTACAGCCACGGAGATCAGAAGCTTCTTGGGTTTGGCGGGTTACTACCGTCGTTTTGTGGAGGGGTTCTCATCCATAACAGCCCAAATGACTAAATTGACTCAGAAAGGAGACCCATTTAAATGGTCATACGAGTGCGAGGCGAGCTTTCAGAAGCTCAAGACAGCCTTCTTCAGCACCGGTATTGGTGTTCCCATTAGGTTCGGGTTCTTTCACGGTGTATTGTGATGCTTCCCGAGTTGGACTTGGAGAAGTATTGATGCAGGATGGCAAGGTGATTGCATATGCATATCGGCAGCTGAAAGTCCATGAGAAGAATTATCATGTTCATGATTTGGAGTTGGCAGCCATTGTTCATGCATTGAAAATTTGGAGGCACTATCTTTATGGCGTGCCGTGTGAGGTTTTCACTGACCATCGCAGTCTCCAGTACTTATTTAAGCAAAAAGATCTAAATTTGAGGCAGCGCAGATGGTTAGAGTTACTGAAGGATTATGATGTCGCTATATTGTATCACCCAGGGAAGGCCAACGTGGTGGCCGATGCACTGAGTAGCAAGGCGGTGAGTATAGGCAGCCTTGCGTATATTCCAGTCGGTGAAAGACCGTTAGCTTCAGATATTCAGACGTTGGATAATCAGTTCGTGAGGTTGGATATTTTGCCCAACAGTGTTCTAGATTGTACAGTCGCTCGGTCTTCTCTAATTGAGCGTATCCGAGAGCGGCAGGATGATGACCCGCATTTGATGGTTCTTAGGGACACAGTTTGGCGCGGTGGTGCCAAGCAAGTTACAGTTGGAGATGATGGTGTTTTGAGGATGCATGGTCGTATATGTGTGCCTAATGTTTATGGCCTTCGTGGGTTGATCCTTGAGGAGGCTCACAGTTCTAAGTATTCTATTCACCAGGTGCAGCCAAAATGTACCAAGACTTGAGGCAACATTATTGGTGGAGAAGGATGAAAAAGGACATTGTTGCGTATGTGACTTGTTGCTTAAATTGTCAGTAGGTAAAATATGAGCATCAGAGACCCAGTGGTTTGCTACAACATATAGATATTCCTGAGTGGAAGTGGGAGCGTACCACTATGGACTTCTTCGTTGGACTCCCACAGACTTAGAGGAAATTTGACGCAGATTAGGTTATTGTGGATAGGCTGACTAAATCAGCATATTTCATTCCTGTGGCGAGTACTTATACTTCAGAGCGGTTGACTGAGTTATATATTCGGGAGATTTTTCACCTTCATGGTGTGCCTGTGTCTATCATTTTTGATCGAGGTACACATTTTACTTCGCACTTTTGGAGGGCAGTTCAGCGTGAGTTGGGTACCCGAGTGGATTTGAGCACAACATTTCAACCTCAGACTGATGGGCAGTCCGAGCGTACCATTCAGATTTTGAAGGATATGCTCCGCGCTTGTGTTATTGACTTTGGAGGTTCGTGGTATCAGTTCTTGCCGTTAGTGGAGTTTGCTTATAATAATAGCTATCAGTCGAGCATTCAGATGGCTCCTTCTGAGGCATTATATGGTAGATGGTGCAGATCGCCAGTTGAATGGTTTGAGTCGGGAGAGGATCGGTTACTGGGTACACACTTAGTTCAGGAGGCCTTAGATAAGGTCAAGATTATTCAGGAGAGACTTCGTGCATATCAGTCTAGGAAAAAGAGTTATACCGATCGTAAGGTTTGTGATGTGGCATTCATGGTTGGAGAGAGGGTATTGGTTTGTGTGTCTCCCATGAAGAGTGTTATGAGGTTTGGAAAGAAGTGTAAGTTGATCCCTAGGTATATCGGGTCGTTTGAGATTCTTGATAGAGTTGGGGAGGTAGCTTATAGACTTGAGTTGCCTCCAGGGTTATCCTCAGTTCATCCGGTATTCCACGTGTCTATGCTCCGGAAATATCATGGTGACCCGTCCCACGTATTAGATTTTAGTTCTGTCCAATTGGAAAAAGACTTGACTGATGAGGAGGAGCTGGTAGACATTTTAGACCAGCAGGTTTGCCAGTTGAGGTCTAAGAGTTATCCTTCAATTCGAGTGCAGTAGAGAGGCCATCCTGTGGAGGCAGCTACTTGGGAGTCGAGTCATACATGCAGAGTAGATATCCACACTTGTTCGCCAATTCAGGTAATTTTCTATGTCCGTTTGAGGACGAACGTTTGTTTTAGAGGTTGAGATTGTGATGACCCAAGGGGTCATTCTATGAATTTAGACTCTGTTCTAGGCTTATTAGCCATAAAAAGATTAATTTTAAATACCTCGATTTACATGCGCAGTCCCGGCGTGAAACCGGAAAGCTTTTATGTGAAAATATGAGAAATAGTGATTTCTAGAGATAAAATTTGATTATAGTTGACTTTGGTCAATATTTTGAGTAAACGGAACCGGATCTATGTTTCGACCATCCCGGGAGGTCCGCATTAAAATATGGGACTGAGGCGTATGCCCGGAAATGAATTTCGAGGTCCCAAGCCTTAGAAATCAATTTTTGAAAGAAACTGTTTTGTTGAAATATTAATGAAATAAATAAAAGAATTAATATTTGAAACCATTGGTATCGGGCCCGTATTTTGGTTCCGGAGCCCGGTACAAATTTGCTATAGTATTTAAATGTTAACTGTGAAATTTTGTGAAAAACGGAGTTTATTTGACGTGATTTGGACGTCCGGTTGAGAAATAATGAACTTTAAGTGTTCTTTAGAAAAATGAGGAGTTTTGAGGTTTAATTCATAGTTTTACATGTTATTTTAATGATTTGATCGCATGAGCAAGTCCGTATGATATTTTTAGACTTGCGTGCATGTTTTGTTTAGAGCCCTAAGGGCTCGGGTGAGTTTCGGATAGGCCACGGGATGTTTTACACTTGAAATTCTCTATTGGTTTTCTGTTGTTGGTGCTCAGGCATTTTGTTCAATGCGTTCGCATGACCCCAGGTGCGAACGCACGGATTAATTTACTGCGGCGTCATTTTTGTTCAGTGCGAACGAGGTCTGGGCCCTGCGAACGCATAGTGTATTGGACCTGTGGGGGGGAGCCTACTACCCTATGCGAACGCCCCCCACGCCCTAACGCGAACGCGACGGCCAACTGCCCTGTAGCCCATGCGAACGCGGCAGGCCCTATGTGAACGCATAGAGGGCCTGCCCAGCTATATAAATACCCTTTTAAACACGGACAAAACCCTTTTTCTTCATAAGTTTTGAACCCCACAGCCCTATGGACGAATTTCTTCACCAAATTTTATCCCCAAGTTGTTGGTAATCAATCTAAACTTTACTCTTTCAATTACCCAATATTTTTCATCACTTTTAAATCAAAAACTAAGAATTTTCATGGTAAAAATTGAGGGTTTGGGTAGAATTAGGGAATTTTGTAAAAATCGAATCTTTACCTCGAATTGAGGTCGGATTTCGAAACTAATTGTATATTCGGGCTCGTGGGTGAATGGATAAACGTAATTTGGTCCGAACCCCGAGTTTAGACCAAGCAGGGCGCGGATCGGGTTTTAACTTTTTTTGAGAAAACTTAGGAAAAATTATAATTTTCAGTAAGGTTAGTTCCTTTAGCATTAATTAATGATATTAAGTTAATTATGGTTAGATTCGAGTGTATTGGAGGTGAATTCAANTAACCTTGACTTGAGGGAATAGGAATCCCCAACTTAATTGTTATGTGAAAATGCATGTGTGTGGTGTATAGGTGAGGTGACGGGTATCTATGAACCACCAAATGTTCCACTTACATGATCCCTTCCCCGTTTCCAATCTAATTGCTTCATGTTTTTTATTGTTTCATGTTCGTTGTTGTCTTCTATAATTATTTGGCTTGTTATTGTAACGACCTGACCGGTCGTTTAGAGCTCTAGCGCGTCGTTCAGCGGTTGGAAGTCATGAACAACTTCATTTCAGGTACTATTACTCGTGCGTATGGTCGGAGTTGAAATTCAGGAAGTTTGGGGTCAAATTGGAAGGAAAATTCTCATTTTGGAAGCCTTAAGTTAAAGAAATTGATTAAGATTGGAATTTTGAGCAAACGACCTTAGAACCAGGATCTGAAGGTTCCGTCAGGTTCGTATGATGATTTCAGACTTGGATGTATGTCCGGATCGGGTTTTGGAGGACCCGGGAGCATTTCGGCGTATATTGCGAAAGTTTGCATTTTAGAAGAAATTTCATAAGTTTGGTTGGAAGGCCTTTCAGTGTTATAGATTTCCGTTTGGGATTTCGAGTCCGGAAATAGCTTCGTATGGTGATTCTGGAGTTGGAAGCGTGATCGGAAGTGAATTCGGATGTCCGTAGGTTATTTTAAAGTCATTTGGCTAAAGTTAGAAATTTGAAGGGTTTTTTTTGAAGAATCCGATCGGAAGAGGAAATTTTGATATCGGGGTCGGAATGCGATTCCGGAAGTAGGAGCAGGTCCATAATGTCGAATATGACTTGCTCGCAAAATTTGGTGTCATTCCGAGTAGTATATGTTGGTTCGGCGCACTGTTAACGAATTCAAGAACTTAAAGTTCTTAAGTTTGATTTTAGGGATTTTGAGGTGTGATTCTGAGTTTTAGCGTTGTTTTGGGTCTCGAGCAAGTCCGTGGGATGATTTGGGACTTGTTGGTACGTTCGGTTTGAACTTCTGAGGGCTCGGATGAGTTCCGGGTAGGTCCCGGGATGTCCTTAGGCTTAATATATAGCTGTTGCAGGTCAGAGAAGTCAAATCTCTGAACCCACCACTGCGGTCCGCGGTCCTTTTTGTGCTGGCCGCGGTGGGGGGCTTCGCGGCCGCGGTCGTGTTTTCGCGGTCCGCGGTGGAAGAGCTGGGCCACTGGTTCGACTTCGGAGGTCTATATGTTTTGATCTACAAGGAATTCTAAGATGATTTAAAAACGAAAGTTGTAGCCCTTTGTGTCTAGTTTCCAGAAAGATAAAGAAATCATAATTTAGACATCTGTAGAGGAAGTTATGGCCACAATACTAAAGCAGGTAACTGCAGTCATTTTTCTTGGTTTTCTTTAACTTTTCTTGGCCTTTTGCTAGCGTGACCGTGGTCCCTTTTTCGCTGACCACGGTGGGGGGCCTGAGAGGAGTATAAATAAGTGGTATTTTCAGTTATTTTTCATTTTTCAAGACCCCAAAGACATACGAGGTGACTTTTTCAAACGCTCTTTCTTCTCCAAAATGTTGGTAAGTGATTTCTAACTCATTTTCTTCACTCCTTAACTTCTTTTTACAAGATTTCATCCTAGCATCTAAGGATTTCTATGGAAAAATCAAGATTTAGGTAGTAATTTAGGGTTCTTGAGGAATTTGATGAATTACTCATTTATTTCTATGAATTTAAGTAGAAATCGTATATTAACGATCCTTAGGCTATGGGTGAGTGATTTCTTTGAGAATTTTCGGAATTCGAGCGTGCGGGCCCGGGGTTGAATGATTGGAATTCTTCAAGAATGTCAAATTTATTGAATAAATAGGATAATTTCCCTACTTTGATCATGAATTGATATAATTGAACAATATTTGGCTAGTTACGAGTCCTCGGGTGTAGAGTTCGGAGTTTCTGGCGCATCTTTGATCCGAGAGGTAGATTCGACACGAGGTAAGTCTCCTTTATAACTTTGTGAGGGGGAATCGTCCCCTAGGTGAATTAATTCAGTATATGATATTATCTTCGAGGGCTACGTACACACGAGGTGATGGGTGTCCGTGCATAGCTACTATTATGCCATGTCCGAGTAGCCTATGACCCACTAGCATGCTTTATGTGTGTACTTGTAACCCTTCCTGTAATATTAAACTGCTAATATGACCGAAAACGTGATTTAAAGTTTAAAAGACAACTAGAGTTCATATTGTTAACCTTCTAAAAAGAGAATTGTTTCCACAGTGAATATATATGTGTACCTGGACTGGGTTGTATTATGGAGTGTTACTAAATTGGACAAATGAGTTTCAAAAACAAAGATTTCAAAACATATATTTCATGTTTCTTTTAATAAAGACTTTACCATTTTCCTGAGAAAAACAGTTTTCTTGATAAAATATGAATTTATTATGTGGATATGTGTAACTTTTGGTGCCTGAGTCGCTTGAGTGATTCACGAGCAGGAAGACCCTGTATTTGTGTATATATTCTTATGAGCACCTAGGTCGCATGTATGATTTGCGAGCAGGCTAGCCGTATTATATTGAGAGGTGCACTTTTGGGACGGGCCGGTCGATCCCTCGGCAGTACACAGAGAGGATTATTATATTGAGAGCCGCACTTTTAGGATAGGCCGATCGATCCTTCCGTAGTGCGTAGAGAGATTGAGAGATGCACTTTTGGGACGGGCCGATCGATCCTTTGGCAGTGCATAGAGAGATTGAGAGCCACACTTTTGGGACGGGCCGATCGATCCTTCGGAAGTGCGCAGAGAGATTGAGATATGCACTTTTGGGACGGGCCGATCGATCCTTCGGCAGTGCATAGAGAGTTTGAGAGCCGCACTTTGGGGATGGGTCGATCGATCATTCGGCAGTTCGTAGAGAGGTTGAGAGATGCACTTTTGGGACAGGCTGATCGATCCTTCGGCAGTGCATAGAGAGGTTGACTATATTATGACTCCGGCCGGTTGTCTTACCCTTGTGTGCACGTGACTATTCGGTACTATTCTATTGGTATTGGCTTGACATGTATTTGGGAAAAAGGGAAGTGTACATTGTTGTTTATTCTCAGTGATTACCTGGATTTCTGTACTTGATATGTACTCGTTGCTCACTGTCTTACATGTCTACTGTATTTCATCATATTCTGTCATATATTATATTGTCAGACCCTAGTAAGTGTCTCATTTGACCTCTCGTCACTACCTCTCTAAGGTTAGGCAGGCGACTTACTGAGTACACGTTGTTTTTGTACTCATGCTACACTTGCTGTGCATTTTATTGCACAGGTATTTTCATAGCAATGTGGAGGATTCAGAGACTTAGGCGAGCTGCATCATCCGGAGGCGACCCGCAGCTGACTGAGTCACCTTCATACTGTATTTATTTCATTTTAAATTTTCTTGTCCAGTTGTATTTTGGACAGGCTTGTAATGATTGTATAAATTCTTCGAAATTGCTCATGCACTTATGACACCGGGTTCTGGGATATGTGTTTGGATATAATTGCTTAAGTGTAATCTTTAAACCATTGTTTTTAATTAACAGACTTTTATTTGGTTAATATGTAATTAAGTGAAAGGCAATATTTTCATAAATATTAAAATCAGAAAGTTATTTCAATTAATTAATGAGTTGGCTTGCCTGACATGGATGTCCGGCGCCATCACGACCTTAGGGATTTTTGGGTCGTGACAACGTGTTATCAGAGCGCTAGGTTCCCGTAGGTCTCACAAGTCATGAGCAAGTCTAGTAGAGTCTTGCGGATCGGTACGGAGACGTCTGTACTTATCTTCTAGAGGCTACAGGGCAGTTAGGAGTACTTCCCTTCTTGATTCTTCATCGTGCGAGTTGATTCCTTTGAGGATTATGCCTATGTTCATTCCTACTCAATCTTATGCGTCGCGATGCGCTTGCTATGGATCAGAAATTTGAGGAATAGAAATGGTGCTACGAATGTAATTCAAGATGCTTTCATGTGTAATTGGTCGTGGCTGTTGTTATGGACCTGCAAAAAAGGGTAATATGTTATTTCATCTCAGTAGCTGTGTTTCTGGGAGCCTTAAGGCTGTGCTCGGGTAGTGATGATGTTTACAATTGATGGTCGCACGGTGCTGATATGATGATGAAATGCTTGCCCATAGGTTGGGGGTGATGAATGGCTTGAAGGGAGGTCTTCTCAGAGTGTGATTTCGAGATTTCAGTGCTTTTGTGCCGGCAGAGGAATGACATTTGGGTTATGAATGGTCCGGTTGGGATTGATAAGGTAGTAAGATTGGGTGTCTTCCAGTGAGATGGGGATATGTACATGTGACGTGTAGTCGTTGTCATTGATCGAATGGAATGTGTTAGGTTTGTCGGTGCTATGGTTTCTTCGGTTGCATGGGGTCTGAGTATTGAGAGGAAGTATTGAGGGAATGCGGTTGTCAAGGAATGACCCTGGAATGAAGCAGAGCGTAGGATGGAGTATTGAGGTCGCAAAGAGCGTGCATTTTAGCGTGGGTTATTTTCTGGGGATAGGTTAGCAATGGTGGGGTCGGCAGGTTCTGTGAGGGGTTCTAGTGGCTAGTCGGTAGGAGATAGAGTGTGTGAATGATGCTAGATAATTCGAGTATTTAGGGAGTGCTAGCAAGAGAATTTGGAAGGTTTGGATAGATTGGCTGAGCTAGATCATGTTATCAAAGGAGGAAGGATATCAGCAGGGTCTAGAGCGGTGCAAGGAGTAGCTTCGGGTTAAGTGGGGGAGTCCCACCATCTGCAATTGATCTTATTAGTATTTAATTATTTCAAAAATTAGCCAATTTGGCGTTATTTAGCTATAATTGCAGTAATTTTTGCAATTATAGCCTAATTGTATACTCTATACTATTTAATCCGATAATTAGCCATTTTTATATTTTAAATACTAGTTAATTACCTTAATTTCACCTATTTAGTCTTAATTTGATTTTTATATAATTACAATCTATTTTTTATTAAATTACTTTATCTAATTTTAAAGGGTATTTAACAAATAGCCATCTTTATTTAAATCCTAGCCTAAATCAAACCTGGTCCTAACCCAATTAATTTAGCCCAATACCCAAGCCCAATATTCTACCTACCCGGCCCAACTCTTGATCAACGGTCCAGATCTCTCTCTTCCTTAATTAGACCTAGAGGACTACCCCTTATCTCATTCCCCCCTCTCATTCTCTCTCAACCAGTTTCTCTACCTCTCTCTCTCATCTCTGGTTCTCTCTAGAACCTTCCACTTTCCCCCTTTCCGATGAGCTCTGTACACCTTCTCTGGCCACTTCCCTCGCCAGAAACCATTGCCTCTCATCATCTCCTGGATCTTGCTTCACCCCATGCCGGTTTGGCACTACCCTGAGGTCCTCTAGTGACCCAGAGGCGGTTCAACTCCTACCCGTGGTCCCTCATGCCATTTTCCGGCCACCTCCGGCCGTTTGAGTAAAATCTATGACTTTTCCGGCTAAAGCGGGTGACATTTTAAGGTTTTCTTGTTTTCTTTGGGTTCTTTGAAACCCTAACTCCTAAAATTTTTTGATTTTCTTTTAATCTGTCTTAGATCTGTGTGTATTATGGGCTCTTTATTATTTTCCTTAAAGGTTTTTCGATTTCTCTAAAATAATGCTTCATCTTCAACTAGGGTTTCTTAACCCCTTTCAAAATGCTTTCTCTTCTGATTTTTGGTACTAACCTATGATTTTCAGTATATTTTAAATGTTTTATTAAGAATTCTCTTTTTACTTGAGTTATTCTATTAAAAACCCCCAATTTTAGGGTTCTAAGTTCGTCTTGGTTGCTGTGTTTTAGTTGATCTGTATGTTTCTCGTAAACATCCTACGATTCTGTGATTCTTACTTATGTTTGCTTGTTAGGGTTTTTGTGTTCGATTATTCCTGACTATATCAGGCTCTATACGAAACCCTAACTCATATTTGATACTGTTCTTTCTTATGGTCCTGATCCTAGTTTATTACCTGCTTATTCTCATAGTGTCATGATAAGTCAGTGTTATCTTCTCTATTTTCTTAGAACTTTGATATTTTCCTGAAAACTGTGATTCTGTGTATTTTTCCTTAGAACTCTTTACTAATTTTTTGTGTGACATTTGCATTATTTGATAACTGATTCCCTGTGATTTCGAGGGGTTTCTTACTGATTTTCAGAATTATTTTCTACCTTCTGTTATGTATAAGTATGGTGTTAATTAATTATATACTTTCCTTAATTAATATATTCTGTACCTAGTCCTAATCACATGCCTTATTCTTTACTACTCTTTGTACGATTAAAATTAGTCTTTCAAATTAGTTCTCTTTCTTTCTTTACTACTGTGGTATCTGTTTGAACTGTGACTCCTTAATTGCGGGGAGTACTTGCATTGATTAGATCCTAATTGTGTTTATTTCTATAATTATATACACTTTACTTGATTCATTTCCTTTTGTTGCCACTACTTGTTACCGTTTGGGTATGATTCCTTAACTAAAGGAAGTCTGTATAGTAAATTGATTCTAATTGATGATTATTTTTATAATTCTTGCTGAACTATTATTTTTACCTTATTCGTCTGCCTGCTTTTCAAAACTATATATACTCTATTCGTTCATTAGCACACATACGAACAACTAATCTGTTCAACTCTCTCTCTCACAACTAAAACTTGCTCTCTATTCTCTCTTCTGTGCTACTTGCTACTATTCTAAGTTAGCCGTCTGCAAGCCAAGCCTAACCACTGTGCCTCTCCTATTTCTGCTTTCTTCACTTCACTGGTATGTTCTAATTCAGATTTCAGTCCTCAAACCAACATGT
>ML315200.1:0-30418 GCA_005239505.1 Nicotiana paniculata
GCACTCTAGAATCACGGGGCATGATTTAACTTGAATGAGAGAAATTGAGATTGAGAAATGAGACATAAGTGAAGAAATGAAGAAGAGGGGGGTGTATTTATAATTTTAGAAAAGGTTAACTTTCTAAATTGAGAAAGTGTTAATTTTTTTTTTAAAAAAGGCCCAAAAAAGGGCCATTTGTGCAAATCTACCGTTGGGCAACGGCTCCCTGCCAAGGTGACTATTGCCAACGGATAAGTGGGGCCCAAACATTTACAAAAAAAAAANTTTCAAAATAATTAAACGGACCAACCCCCTCTAACCCCCCTACCCAGCCCCCTATGAACCGGGCCGGGCCGGTTCCGGTTTTAATCGGTCTGGGCCGGGCCGGTTACGGGTCAACCCGGCCCGTTAGACACCCTTAGGGTGACTGAGTCAGGTCGAGCGCCGAGTATGTGAGGATAGTTATGGGATGGGCTGCACGCTGCAGCAATATATATGTTATATAATACATGTGGGTCGGGCTGCACATCGCAGCAATATAGATTATATATATATGGATCAGGCTGCACGCCGCAGCAATATATGTTATATATGGATCGGGTTGCACGCCGCAGCAATGTACATATTGGATCGTGCTGCACGCCGCAGCAGATCTAGTGCTTGGGCTAAAGGAGCCCCTCCAGGAGTCTGTACACCCCCAGTGAGCTCAATTGACTATTATATGGATCGGGCTGCACGCCGCAACAGTATAAATATATATATATATATATATATATATATATATATATATATATATATATATATATATATATATATATATATAAAATATATATATATATATATAGTGGAGTGGGATGCCTGCCGCAGCAGTTGTGTGTGTTCATGGTACTTGCTGAGTACGAGTGTTAAGTGAGAGCATGAGTACTGATAGTGGAGTCATGAGTGACTGAGAGGCTTGCCCGAGAGGCTTTATTGTGAGTGATATTGTGCCCGAGGGGCTTATATTTTATGAAAATGTTGTTTTCACTCTTCTTTACACTGAGCCTTTGATAATAAATGTTGGATAAATGTTTTTATACGAGATTTTTAAATGGAAACCAGAGTTTTATGAAATATTCGGATTGTAGATTCCTGACTTGATTTATTCATTTCCACTATTATTCATTATATGGATTTACATGATTTAAATGNTTTCTGGACGGGCTTGGAATTGTTCGAGGATTGAGGTAGCTGCTCAGCGTCCCCAGCTCACCTCATTTCCTTCCCTCAGATCATAGTTTCTTTTGGTCTTTTGTACCTCAGACTTTTGTTGTAGCAAGTCACTATGTTGTACATTGTATTTTCAGCCTTAGATGCTCATGACAGTTGACTCCAGGTTTTGGGGAAGTGTGTATTTTTTTTCATCTCATTCTGCTATTTTAAAATCTGCTAATTTTGGGAAATTATGAAATATATACTGATAGTCTGAAATGGTTGGCTAGCCTAGTTCCATGATAGGCGCCATCACGGCTGACTTAGGATTTGGGGTCATGAAAAGTTGGTATCAGAGCCTAGGTTCATAGGACTCAACGGTCATG
Organism: Nicotiana paniculata; assembly: GCA_005239505.1. Lineage (NCBI taxonomy): Eukaryota > Viridiplantae > Streptophyta > Magnoliopsida > Solanales > Solanaceae > Nicotiana > Nicotiana paniculata. The sequence goes on from ML315200.1 coordinate 1,560, forward strand.
AGCAGGTTTAGTAGAGTCTTGTGGATCGGTACGGAGACGTCTGTACTTATCTTTGAGAGGCTGCAGAACCCTTAGGAACAATCTCATTTTTTTTCTTGAATTCTGTCGTGCCATTTGGTTGATTCTGGAAATCTAAACTTCTGTTGTTTCATTCTCTCACAGATGGTGAGGACTCGCGCCATCGATCAGGGCGATCATCCACCAGCTAGACCAGCGAGAGGTCGAGGCCGCGATCGAGGCCGTGGTAGAGGTAGGGGGCCAGCCCGTGCGGCAGCGAGGGCAGTATCAGTTGATCCCCCTACTATTCAGTATTAGGTTCCCGCCGCAGATGCTCCAGCGGGACAGGCTCAGGCACCGGCAGTGCCTTTTGTTATTTCAGGTCTTCAGGAGACCTTGGCTCAGATCTTGACTGTGTGTACCACCCTTACTCAGGCTATTTCCGCTACTTCTCAGGCGGGGGGAGGCAATCAGACTCCAGTTGCCCGGACACCTGAGCAGGTAATTCAAGGCCAGCAGACACCGGGGGCAGTTCCAGCCCAGACGGTTGCCTTCGGGACTTCGTGGTTCCGACTATGCCAGAGGACGAGTCGCGTAGACTGGAGAGATTTAGTATACTACAGCCTCCGACATTCATGGTGCTGAGGGCGAGGATGCCCGGGGTTTTATGGATAAGTGTCAGAGGATGCTGCGTACTGCTGAGATTTTGGAGACCAGTGGGGTCTCATTTGCTACTTTTCAGATTTCTGGTACTCCTTCAACTTGGTGGGAGTCTTTTAAGAGCAGTAGGCATGTTGGTTTAGCACTCCTTACCTGGCAGCAGTTCTCCACTATCTTCTTGGAGAAGTATGTACCCCAGTATCCCAGGGAGGAGCAGCGCATGCATTTTGAGTAGCTGCATCAGGGGGAGCTATCAGTGATGCAGTACGAGATGCGGTTTTCGGAGTTGGCTCGTCATGCCACATAGTTGGTCCCTACTAATAGAGAGAGGATTAGGAGGTTTGTGGATGGCCTCACTTATCAGCTCCGCCTTTTCATGACCCGGGAGAGAGTATCAGATGCCATATTCGAGCAGGTTGTTGATATTGCTCGAGATATTGAATCGGTTCGTCGCCAGGAGAGGGTAGACAGGGAGTCCAAGAGGCCTCGTGGATCGGGCGGTTCTAGTGGTTCTCCTTCCAGGGGGCAGTTTTAGCATGGTAAAGGTCGTTCATTCAGGCCTCCTCGGTCAGGCCGCCCAGCCCATAGTGGTGCATCTTCGGGGTATGGTCCCCGCAGTTTTCAGCCAGGCCATTCTTCATTCGTTGCCCTTCCAGCCCAGAGTGCAGCTCGAGCACCATCAGTTCAGGGTTCTTCTATGCATGGTTCTCCTAGTGGCCATTCTGGTGTCAGGGGTTCATTTCAGTCCCAGTCTCCAGCTCCAGGGAGTTGTTATGAGTATGGAGAGTTCGGACATATGAGGAGGCAGTGTCCTCATCTTCTTGGAGGTCCATCTCAGCTGAGGAATCAGCCTTCGACTTCAGCTCCAATTACTTCACCACCCACCCAGACAGCCAGGGGTGGTAGTCAGTCAGCTAGAGGCCTCCCTAGAGGGGGAGGTCGAGCAGGTGGAGGTCAGGACCGTATGTATGCCTTTCCAGCCAGGCCAGATGCTATGGCCTCCGATGTAGTGATCGCAGGTATTTTCTAAGTCTGTTGTCGAGATGCTTTGGCTTTATTTGACCCTGGTTCTACATATTCCTATGTTTCTTCATATTTTGCCCATTTTCTGGATATGCCCCATGAGTCTTTAGTTACATCTGTTCATGTGTCGACTCCGATGGGCGATACTGTTGTTGTGTACCGTGTGTATCGATCGTCTGTGATATCTATTGGGGGTTTGGAGACCCGAGTGGACCTACTGTTACTCAGCATGGTCGATTTTGATGTGATATTGGGCGTGGACTTTTTATCTCCATTTCATGATGTTCTTGATTGTCACGCTAAGACCATGACCTTAGCTATGCCAGGAGGTCCGAGGGTTGAGTGGAGAGGTTCTTCTGATTATGTGCCTAGCAGGGTGATTTCCTACCTGAAGGCTCAGCGTATGGTTGAGAAGGGGTGTTTATCGTATCTGGCTTTTGTGAGGGATGTCAATGGTCTCCCGCTATTGATTCGGTTCCCGTGGTCCGTGACTTTCCTGATGTGTTTCCTGCAGACCTGCCAGGCATGCCACCTGACAGGGACATTGATTTTGGTATTGACCTAGTGCCAGGCACTCAGCCTATTTCTATTCCACTTTATCGTATGGCACCAGCGGAGCTAAAGGAATTAAAGGAGCAGCTTCAAGAACTCCTAGATAAGGGGTTCATTCGGCCTAGTGTGTTACCTTGGGGTGCACCGGTGTTATTTGTAAAGAAGAAGGATGGTTCTATGCGTATGCATATTGATTATCGGCAGCTGAACAGAGTTATGGTGAAGAACCGGTATCCCTTGCCTCGTATAGATGACTTGTTTGATCAGTTGCAAGGTGCCAGGGTATTTTCCAAGATTGACTTGCGCTCCGGCTATCATCAGTTGAAGATTCGGGGGCCAGACATCCCGAAGACTGCTTTCAGGACTAGATATGGTCATTATGAGTTTCTGGTTATGTCTTTCGGGCTGACCAATGCCCCAGTAGCCTTTATGCATTTGATGCACAGTGTATTCCGGCCTTATCTGGATTCTTTCGTCATCGTTTTCATTGACGATATCTTGGTGTATTCCCGATCTCGGGAGGATCATGAGCAGTATTTGAGAGTTGTGCTTCAGACCTTGAGAGAGAAGAGATTGTATGCAAAAATTTTGAAGTGTGAGTTTTGGCTTGCTTCAGTAGCATTGTTTGGGCACGTGGTGTCCAGTGAGGGTATTCAAGCTGATCCTAAGAAGGTAGAGGTGGTGCATAGTTGGCCTAGACCATCATCAGCTGCTAAGATTCGCAGTTTCCTTGGTTTGGCAAGGTACTATCACCATTTTGCCGAGGGATTTTCATCTATTGCAGAACCTATGACCAGACTGACCCAGAAGGGTGCTCAGTTCAGGTGGACTAAGGAGTGTGAGGAGAGCTTTCATAAGCTCAAGTCAGCTTTGACTACAGCTCCGGTATTGACTTTGCCTTCGTGTTCGGGTTCTTATACAGTTTACTGTGATGCCTCGAGAGTTGGCCTTGGAGCGGTTTTGATGCAGGATGGCAGGGTGATTGCATACGCGTCCAGACAGTTAAAGGTGCATGAGAAGAATTATCCAGTGCACGATCTTGAGCTAGCGGCTATTGTACACGCCTTGAAGATTTGGCGTCATTATTTATACGGAGTGCATTGTGAGATTTTCATTGATCACCGTAGTTTGCAGCATCTGCTTAAGCAGAAGGATCTGAAGTTGCATCAGAGGAGGTGGTTGGAGCTTCTCAAGGATTATGACCTCACTATTTTATATCATCCGGGGAAGGCCAATGTGGTGGCCGATGCCCTGAGTCGCAGGGCAGAGAGTTTGGGGAGTCTAGCCTACTTTCCAGTAGCATAATGGCCATTAGCACTTGATGTTCAGGCTTTAGCGGGTCAGTTGGTGAGATTGGATCTGTCAGCACCTCCGCGGGTATTGGCTTGTGTAGCCTCCAGGTCTTCTCTTTATGATCAGATTAGAGCACGCCAGTATGATGATCCACACTTGCTCGTTCTTCAGGACAGGGTCCATCGCGTTGATGCTAGGGACATGGTTATTGGTGATGATGGGGTCATGAGGATACAGGGCCGGATTTGCGTGCCCAATGTGGATGGACTTCGAGACTTGATTCAAGATGAGGCCCATAGTTTGCGATATTCCATCCATCCGGGTGCCGCAAAGATGTATCAGGATCTAAGACAGCATTACTGGTGGAGGCGGATGAAGAGAGATATTGTTGAGTTTGGGGCCTGGTGTCTCAACTGGCAGCAGGTCAAGTATGATCACCAGAGACCAGGTGGATTGCTTCAGAGATTTGATATTCCGGAGTGGAAGTGGGAGCGAATCACCATGGACTTCGTAGTTGGACTCCCATAGACTTCGAGGAGGTTTGATGTTATATGGTTTATAGTGGATCGGCTGACCAAGTCCGCGCACTTCATTCCTGTTGGTAATACTTATTCTTCGGAGCGGTTAGCTGAGATTTATATCAGAGAGATTGTCTGATTGCATGGGGTTCCAGCTTCTATCATTTCTGATAGAGGTACTCAGTTCACATCTCAGTTTTGGAGGGTCGTGCAGAGGAAGTTGGGTACTCAGGTTGAGTTGAGCACAGCATTTCATCCTCAAACCGACGGGTAGTCGGAGCGTACTGTTCAGATTTTGGAGGATATGTTGCGTGCTTGTGTCATTGATTTTGGGGATTCATGGGACCATTTTCTGCCACTCGCGTAGTTTGCATATAATAATAGTTATCAGTCGAGTATCCAGATGGCTCCGTATGAGGCTTTATATAATAGGAGGTGCAGATCTCCGATTGGTTAGTTTGAGTCGGGCGAGGCTAGGCTATTGGGCACAGACTTGGTTCAGGATGCGTTGGGTAAGGTGAAATTGATTCAGGAGCGGCTTCACACGGCGAAGTCTAGGTAGAAGAGTTATGAGGATCGGAAGGTCCGAGATGTGTCTTTCATGGTTGGGGAGAAGGTGTTGTTTAAGGTATCACCCATGAAGGGTGTTATGAGATTCGGGAGGAGGGGAAAGTTGAGTCCCCGGTTTATTAGGCCTTTTGAGGTGCTTCAGAGGGTTGCAGAGGTGGCTTATAGACTTGCCTTGCCTCCCAGCTTATCGAGTATTCATTTGGTGTTCCATGTTTCGATGCTTTAGAAGTATGTTGGTGTCCCGTCTCATGTTTTGGACTTCAGCACGGTTCAGCTCGAGGGTGATATGTCATACGAGGTAGAGCTAGTGGCTATTCTAGGTCGTCAGGTCAGGAAGTTGAGGTCTAAGGATATAACTTCAGTGAAGGTTCAGTGGAGAGGACAGCCAGTGGAGGATTCCACCTCGAAGACCGAGCGGGATATGCGAGACAGATATCCGCACTTATTCGAGACTCCAGGCTTGTTTCTAGACCCGTTCGAGGATGAACGTTTGTTTAAGAGGGGGAGGATGTAACGACCCGGCCGGCCATTTCGTGAGATTAGCCATGTTTCCCCCATTTATGCTTTATCATATATTTCTTAGCCTGCTTATGTTGTGTTGAGTCGGTTGGTTTGGGTTCGGAGTGGTCGTGGTGAGACCAGAGCCACTTAGCCTCTTAAAGTAGTTTAATAGTTAAAAAGTCAAAGTGGGAGTTGACTTATTGGTAAACAACCTCAGAATGTGTATTTTATGGCTCGGATTGCTTCGTTAGGTGCTTTGGGACTTAGGAGTGTGTTCGGAATGAAGTTTTGAGGTCCGGTGTAGAATTAGGCTTGAATTGGCGAGAGTTAGTTTTTGGCGATTTCCGATCGGCAGTGGAAAATAGGCTATCGGGGTCGGAATGGAATTCCGAAAGTTGGAGAAGGTTCGTAATGTCATTTTGTATGTGTGTGCAAATTTTCAGGTCAATCGGATGTGTTTTGGTCAGTTTCGGCATCATTGGCGAAATTTAGAAGTTTCAAAGTTCATAGGCTTGAATTTGATGTAATTATGGTGTTTTCGTGTTGTTTTTGGTGTTTCGAAGGCTCAACTAAGTTTGAATGAGGTTATGGGATGTGTTGGTATGTTTGGTTGGGGTCCTGAGGGGCTCGGGATTGATTTCGAATGGTTAGCGGAGGTTTGGACTTAGGAAATTGCAGCAAATAGCTGCTGGTGTAAATTTACTGGTTTGTCCGCACCTACGGATGGGGAGCCGCTGCCGCAGGTGCGAAGGTCCTTGTGCAGGTGCGAAAAGAGGCCAGGCAGGAGGAATCTGCAGGTGCGAAGTAGGGACCACACCTGCGAAGCCGCAGGTGCGAAAAAGGACTTGCAGGTGCGAAGATTGGATAGTTAATGGGATTTCGCAGGTGCACACCTGGGACCGCAGGTGCGGATTAACTGGACAGAAAATATAAATAGGTGCCTCCGCGAAAATTTTGTCATTTCTTCCATTGTTGCATGCGGGTTGAGCTTGTTTGAGAGAAAATTGAAGAAGGAATTCAAGGGTCTTCAGTGGAGGTAAGTTTCCCGGATTAAAAACTCGTTTCTATGTTATTTTGTGACGGATTAGGCTTGTAATTTGAGGAATTAAAGTAGAAAAGTTGGGGGGAAATGGGAGGAAGTTTGGAAAATTCTTTTGGTGATTTGAGTGGCAATTGTGGTCCGATTGTGGTGTCTTGGTATGTGTAGAATCGTGGGAGGATGAGGATTCTAGTGATGTAAATGTTATTGAATTTCGAGACGTGGGCCCGGGGCTCGAATTTGGCCGAATTTCGAGAATTGTGTTAAAATTTATATCTTTCGATTGGGTTATTTTCCGTTAGCGTATATTGATGATGTTAATCTAATTTTGGTTAGATTCGGAGCATTTGGGAGCCAATTCGAGGGGCAAGCACATCGCGGAGTAGCTTTTGGGATGTTTTGAGGTAAGTAACGATTGTAACTTTAAACCTGAGGGTATGACACCCCGGTATTTGATATTGTTTTGGTAAATGAGGTGACGCACATCCTAGGTGACGAGCGTGGGGGCGTGCACCGATAGGGATTGTGACCTGGTTCATCCCGTAGCGACTATTAAGCCGCGTATTCGATTTGTAACCTTATGATATCCTGTGTTTCAGAAATTTTTACTTGTTTATGGACTGTGAGCCATGTTTGGGGCCTTGTGTCGAGCTGTTAGACCCTCAGGGGTATTTTTCCATGTTTGGGGTCTTGTGCCAACCTATTAGACCCTCAGAGGTATTTTCCATTCTACTATTATACTGATAGAACATCTGTGAACCCAGTCATGTTTCCCAATTGTTGTTATTTTCACTGTTATCACACTACTTTGAAAACTCCGAAAAGTATTTTGGGCTGAGTCCTGTGAGTTGGGATGAATTGCCCAAGTGGCTTGTGAGGGTGACTGAGTCAGGCCGAGATTCGAGTATGTGAGGATAGCTATGGATCGGGTTGCACGCCGCAGTAGTATATATGTGTTAGGACGAGCGCCGAGTATGTGAGGATAGTTATGGGACGGGTTGCACGCCACAACAAAAATATGTTATATATTACATGTGGGTCGGGCTGCACGTCGCAGCAATATAGCTTATATATATATGGATCGAGTTGCATGCCGCAACATTGTTATATATGGATCGGTTGCACGCCGCAGAAATGTACATATTGGATCGGGTTGCACGCCGCATCAATGTACATATTGGATCGGGTTGCACGCCGCAGCAGATATAGCGCTTGGGCTGAAGGAGCCCCTCCAGGAGTCTGTACACCTCCAGTGAGCGCAGTCGACTATTATATGGATCGGCTGCACGCCGCAGCGTATGTTATATATGGATCGGGCTACACGCCGCAGCAGTATAAATATATATATTTACATGTAGTGGAGCGGGTTGCCCGCCATAGCAGTTGTGTGTGTTCATGGTACTTGCTGAGTACGAGTGTTAAGTGAGAGCATGAGATACTGTTAGTGGAGTCACGAGTGACTGAGAGGCTTGCCCGAGAGGCTTTATTGTGAGTGATATTGTGCCAGAAGGGATTATATTTTATGAAAATACTGTTTTCACTCTTCTTTACACTGAGCCTCTGATAATAAATTTTGGATAAATGATTTTATACGAGATTTTTAAATGGAAACATGAGTTTTATGAAATATTCGGAATTGTAGATTCCTGACTTGATTTATTCATTTCCAACGTTATTCATTATATGGATTTACATGATTTAAATGCTCGTCACTACACTCAAGTTTTTAGTTACTTTGATTACTTACTGAGTTGGCGTACTCACGTTACTCCCTGCACCTCTGTGTGCAGATCCAAGTACCGGACCATCTCACTAGTTGATTTCCGGACGATCTTGGAGTTGTTCGAGGATTGAGGTAGCTGCTCAGCGTCCCCAGTTCACCTCATTTCCTTCCCTCAGATCATAGTTTCTTTTGGTCTTTTGTACCTCAGACTTTTGTTGTAGCAAGTCACTATGTTGTACATTGTATTTTCAGCCTTAGATGCTCATGACAGTTGACTCCAGATTTTGGGGAAGTGTGTATTTTGTTTCATCTCATTCTGCTATTTTAAAATCTGCTAATTTTGGGGAATTATGATATATATATTGATAGTCTGAAACAGTTGGCTAACCTAGTTCCATGATAGGCGCCATCACAGTCGGCTTAGGATTTGGGGTCGTGAAAGATCCTTGATGTTACTCATGATTTTAAACTGGTTTATTTTTTGAACATATCCTTGATTTCCTTAAATGATTTCACTTTGTGTTTTATAAGTTGTTGGTCGATTTTCCATGTTATCATATGCCCCACTCTTGGTTGATATTTGTTATGTTATATTCTCCATTGTCGGTTTTATATTGATATCTTGCACGGGTTATTTAACTAGTGAGTGTCTTGAATTGAACCTCGTCACTACTCCGTCGATGTTTGTATTGATAGCTACTGAGTACCGACTGCGGTGTACTCATACTACGCGTCTGCACATTAGTTGTGCAAATCCAGGTACCTCAATTCGTGCTTGTCGTTAGAGAGTGGTGTCGAGATATTAGAGGCTCAAGGTATATATGTTGTTCTTCTCATAGGCGTCGGAGTTACCTTCTATTATTTCCTTGCTATTGTTTATGTCTTCCAAATAGTGAAGTATATTTGAGACTTATTATGTCATCCCTGCAAAGCTTATTACTCACTATTACTGGGTTTTGGGATTTATGACTATTGTATTCCTGTTTGGTTATGTTATGGCACTTTTCATCTTTCATTTAATATTTAAGTTTTTATATTCTGTTTGATCTCATTTTATGATAGGCTTACCTAGTCTTAGGAATTAGGTGCCATCACGACCCTTATGGTGGGATTTTGGGTCGTGACAGTGTTATGTTTTGGGACTGGTTGGTATGTTTGGATGGGGTTTCGAGGGGTTCTGGAGTGTTTCAGATGGACTTTGGATCATTTGAGATTTGTTGGACTGCTAAAGTTTTGATGGTGTCTAGTGTGCTTCGCGATCGTAGAGCAGGTCTCGCGAAGGCTAATTTTTGGCAGTGCCATTTTCTTTTCGCGTTCGCAAAGGAGGAGTCTTATTCGCGATGCGGGAAGGCACGTTGGGGTTGGTCAGGCGCCTGGACTTTGTGTTCGTTGTAGGGCAACCGTGTTCGTGTTGGCCATTGGTGCATTGTGCTTCGTTCGCGAGCTAGGGACCACGTTCGCGAAGGGTTATTTTTGGCAAAGCATTTTTGTGCTTCACGAGGTAGTGTCCGCATTTATGAAGGTGTATCATTGGGTATATTTTTTTAAGGAGTTATATTTGGAACTAGAACTCATTATTTTATATTTTGAGACTTGGACTTGGAGAGGGGCGATTTTTGAAGAGGCGTTTTACACAAGGCAAGAGGGTAAGTAAGTTTTACTTGATATTAACATTATATCTTGTTACCTATGGATTATTACACACATATTATGGGGTTTGAAGGTGAAATATGAGAATTTTGACTATGGTTTTGGGAGTGAAAAATGGAAATTTGAACCATGATTCGGAGTTGGATTTGGATGAAACTTGTATATTTAGACTTGTATTCGGATGTGTAGCCAAGATTTGTGACTTATGTCGGGTTCCAAGAAAGGGGTTGTCTTTTTGGGTTGACTTTTGGTATTTGATAAATATTGGAGCTTTATTACTTGGAACCAATTCATATAGCATGGTTTGATGTTATTGAGTTGTTTTTAGCTAGATTTGAACCATTCAGATACTGATTCGAGAGGCAAGGGATTTTTGGAGTATTGATTTTCGCGCTTGGAGGTAAGTATCCTACCTAGGCTTGGCGTGATGGTATTTTCCCTGCAGACTGTGATATTTGCTATGTGTTGGGGTGATGCACGTATGTGGTGACGAGAATATTTGCGTACACTGTGGTTATTCATGATTCGGATAGACCTTAGGTTGTTATGTGCCTTGTTTTGTCATCATGCTTTTGTGTTACCTTGCTTTCTTTAATTGTATGACTATTGGACTATTATTCATGCTAGAAATTATGTCTAAGTTATGTGCTTATCCAATTCAGACATGATAGGACTATTTTGCTATGTTGAGTTGTTTGCCTTGATTATCTCACATGTTGTTAGTTTCCTTACTTGAGTACTACGGGTTTGAGTGGATTTATGTCAAGTTGGTATAGTTTGTGCGGTTTATTATTTTTGACACTATAAGATATTGATACATTGTGTTTTGAGCAGATTAATGATTGTACTAGGGCCATAGAGCCATATTTATATTGATATGGAAGTGACGCGTACGCTAGGTCCCCTTGTTGGGCTGAGTGGTATTGATAATGAGGTGGTGTGTGCACCAAGAATGGCCTGAGTTATGATTTGTTGACTTTTGATCCGATCAGCGCTTGGGATGGATCCGCCCCTTCAGAGTCAGGTGATAACCCATGGTCTTTGCGCCTTGTGAGTGCAGGCATTTGGTATGTATTGAGTGAGGGGCTTTATTCCAGACACCCGTACAGTGTTAAGAGTGTGTTTATTTGATGATTTCACTAAGAATTCGTTGATTTTGGAATTTTTTGCTTGTCATGCAGGCATAGAGATGTATCTTCCTTATGCTAATTGAAATTCTATATCTTGAAATTGATATTTTAACTGATTTGATTGGAAGGCATGCCTATTTCTTGTTGATGTGAATAAGTTGAGTTTGTTATTCTCGAGTTGTTTTCCCTTTATTATTATTATCATGTTGTTATTGTTATTGTTGGCAGACGGAAGTGAGTAATGGGCTCTGCCAATCTCGTCACTATCTTCAATCTGAGGTTAGGGTTGCTACTCACCGAGTACATGGGATCGATTGTACTTGTACTACACTTTGTACTTTATATGCAGATCCGACTGCTGATGATAGAGCTGATTGTTAGAGAGTTGCACATGGTATCGATTGTACTTATACTACACTCTGTACATGAGCTTATGTACTCGTTGACGCTAATTTCTGGAATGGTATTTTAGATGTATTGCTATATTGGTACCATTATTTATCTTATTCCGCTTCTACGACTAATTCTTAATGTCATTTGAGTTTACTTCTTTATATTTGATGTTGGCTTGCTTGACAAGCAGTGTTAGGCGCCATCACGGCTTTGGTAGGATTTGGGATCGTGACAAGTTGGTATCAGAGCATTAGGTTGCTTGGCCTCATGAGTCATGAAAAGGTCTAGTAGAGTACTGCAGATTGGTACATAGACGTTTGTACTTTTCTTCGAAAGGCTACAAGGCTGTTAGGAAACTTCACTTTCTTTCATTCTCTGTCATGTATTTTATCTAAGTCTGAATTCTTTATTTTTTATACTCTCACAGATAGTGAGGACACGATTGTCGGATGGAACTAAGTAGGCGTTGGTACCCAAGGCTCAAGTCGTGAGAAGTCGGGGTCAAGGTAGAAGTAAGGGCGGAGCACGCGCCGCAGCTAGAGCTCCTACTCGAGCGGTTGTTGTAGAGCCACTAGTAGCTTATGTTGAGGATCAGGTTCATGACTTTGAAGATAAGCCGGAGGTACCAGCTCAGGTTTCACAGGGCCTATTTGTTTTACGAGTTGTTCATGATGCTTTGGTTTATATGGTTGGCTTGTTCAAGAGTTTGGCTCAGGACGGGGCATTTCCTAATATACCGGCCACTTCCCAGGAAGGGAGCGGAGCACAAACTCCAGCTACCTGTACCCCAAAATAAATGGACCGTGGTTATCAGACTCATGTAGTGTTATCCGTTGGGGGAGTTCATCCTACTACTGCCGCGTAGCTTGAGGATAGGCCCGCGATGTCAGTCGATGAGTTGAAGAGGTTAGATTTGTTCACCTAGTTGCATCCTCCTCACTTGAGTGGTACACCTTCAGAGGATGCCCTGCGATTCTTAAACCATTGTCATTGTAGACACATAATTTTGACCCTCCCTGAGATAATATACATTTTAGCATTTAAATATTTAGTTTAGGCCTAATACTACTATTTTTACTAGTTTTGACTATTTTACTTTATTTTAAACACACAAATTAAAAATTACAAAAATATTTCAATATTTCTGTATTTAATTCTCGTATTAAGTATTTTTAGAAAGATATTATCTTAACCCATTTTTATTTTTGTATAATCTTAAAAAAATACCAAAAATAGTTTTGCAATATAATATTATTTATTTTGATTAATTAGAATTAGTTCTGTATTTTATACTATAAATTTTATATTATTTTAAAAGAAAATGTGAGTTTTGGATTGTTTTATCTCATTTTAGTTTTTGGCCCAACATTGAAGTCCAATAAGATCTAGCCCAATATCCCCTCATGTCTAAAATATACCCTAATTCCCTCATCTATATAATGAAGACCTAGACCTAAAAACAAAAAAAAACAAAAAAAAAAGAGGACGCCCTCCCAGCGCCGTTCCCCTAAACTTCCTCTCATCTTCAACAATACAGAGGAGACCCACCCCTAAGTCACCAGCCTAACGACCTCCATCTCCGCCAAAGACTCTCCCTCTTAACACACCAAGAGCAGCCTTCCTCTTCTTCTTTTTTTCACTGAAAAATAGCAGCCCCTCCTCCTCATGAATAACTTATGCTCTTCAATCCAAAAACACCATAAAACAATTCTGAAATCACCCATGAAAATCACCCCAAAACAGCCCTTGAATCTTCATTAAAAGAGCCTTAAAATCAGCCCGAACTCCATTGAATAGCAGCTTCAAAATCCCCCGAAAGAAGCTGCCGAATAGCCTCAAAATAGATTTAAAAAGACAGCAAAAACAGCCCCTGTGAACCCCTGAAAATCAGCCAAAGAACGCAGCCGAAAGTACCCCAAAACACCATCATTTTCTCTATGATAAGTCAATTTGAGTGTTAGAGCTATGCAAGTAATAGCCACAGATGGGCTCTTATCTCGCTTTGGTCGTATATTTTGCTTCTTATTACTTAATTGCATGTTCACTTACGCAATAGAAATGAGTCCACAGTATGTTCGCTATTTTTATGATTTTTTTTCTACCGAGTTTTATGTCATTTACTGTCTTCCTTTTAGATTTCAACTACAAAAAAAAAGATTTCATTGCTCTGCTTTTTGATAAATTTTGGTTGAGTTGTTCTGTTGAGAACTATTTCATTTATTAATAATTAAGGGAACTCACCTCCTAATCCATTGCATTGTATGAATCTACAATTAAGAATTGACATTGAGAATTAAAGTTAAAGGTAGATTCCATTTCAAATTGTTATGTGTTGTTTAATACTGTATCACAAGAAATTCAGTAAGGTTTGATAAATCAGGGAAGAATCGAGTGAATTGACAGACAACAAACATATGGAGGAGCAATAAATCATCACGGCTATGGGTATGGCTCCCGTGGCATAGTCATGATTACGTAATCTGCACATGGGTTTGCAACTCATGTTACCCGATCACAACTTCAAACAATAATTAAAATCAACACGTTGTAAATTGCGGGTGCATTTCATGTGGCGCGTTTGCAATGTATCCAAAAACGAAAAGTGCACGACAATCGTGACTTGTTTCACAATAATTCCATAAATGTTAAAAGCGGTTCAAAAGGTTTAAAAATGCACAATAGGTTTAAAATATGTAAATAATTAGATAATTAGGCAAAATATTAATAGTTAAGCGACCGTGCTAGAACCACATAATTCGGGAGTGCCTAACATCTTCTCCCGGGTTAACAGAATTCCTTACCCGGATTTCTGGTCCGCAGACATTTTTAAATAGAGTCAAATATTTCCTTGGTTTGGGATTTCAATAAATAACTGGTGTCCCGGAACACCGTATAAAATTCGGGTGGCGACTCTGAATTTAAGTAAATAATCCTTAATTTGATTTATGTCACTTAAATTGGAAAAACTCCCTTATTACTCTTCATTAATCCGGGGATGAAAAGGAGGTTTGACAGTCATGAGATCTTATGAAATTTGGGACTAGTTGAGTCCAATGGAGTTTATTTCACCGCCTTCTAGATACAGAGTCCGACCAAAAGGTGGTGGCAGGTTGGATCACCTCCTCTTATATGGGCTCAATTCTCTAGGGTCTTTTTTAAGTATTTCATAACCCACACTAGGAGAGAGAAGCTGAGGAGGTAGTTTGACTACCTTCAACATGGTACGCAGCTACTGAGTATGAGAGGAGGTTCGCGGAGTTGTCCTGTCATGCTATTATTTTGATACCCACTGAGGAGGAGAGAGTGAGGAGATCCATTAATGGTATTCGTATTGATATGGCTAGAGAGATGGAGACTGGAACTCCATTTCACCAGGTTGTGGAGACAGCACGTCGTATCGAGTGTATTTGTATTAAGACTAGAGAGATGATACAGGGTAGGGACAAGAGGTCCTGATGTTCAGGGAGTTCTAGTGGTGCCTCATCTATGCCGAGGTCGGTTTGGGGGAGGTCAGTCTAGCAGGCCAGCTTTTCATTCACTGCCACCCAGTCGAAAAGCTTCTATGCACTCTTCATTCAATGCACTTCCAGAACAGTGTTCTCATTGCACTCCATTCAGGGATTGAGTTATGATGATCGTTGACTTTTGATCCGTTCAACACTTGGGCTAGGATTCGTCCCTCTGAAGTCAGGTGATAACCCATAGTCTTTTTTACCATGTGAGCGCAGGCACTTGATATGTGCTCAGTGAAGGGCTTTGTGCCAGGCACCCGTACAGCGCTGAGAGTGTGCTTATTTGATGATTTCATTCTAAATTCGTTGATTCTGACATTATTATTTGTCTTCCGGACATATGGGTGTATCTTACTCATGCTAATTGAAATTATATATCTTGAAATTGATGCTTTAAATGATTTGATTGGAAAACATGCTTATTTCATGTTAATGTGAATAAGTTGAACTTGTTATTCTCGAGTTGTTTTCCTTCATTATTATTATTATTATTTTTTATTATTATTATTATTATCATATTGTACTATTATTATTGACTGATGGAAGTGAGTAGCGGACTTTTCCAATCTCGTCACTATCTTCAATCCGAGGTTAGGCTTGCTACTTACTGAGTATATTGGGTTGGTTGTACTCATACTGCATTTTGCACTTTATGTGCAGACCCAGATGAGGCTGATAGAGCTGAGGTTCCTATTGGTGATTTCAAGGTAGCATTGTTATTTCTGTTTGCATGCCTTGGAGTTCCCTCCTTTACTTTGATTATTACAATTTATGTACTTCGGACAGTATTGTATTCTTATTCAGATAGTTGTCTAGGGAACTCATGTACTCATTGATACCAGGTTCTAGGATGGTATTTCAGATGTATCGCTATATTGTTACCATTATTTATCTTATTTCACTTTTGAGGCTTTTTTTATTATTATTTGACTTTATTTCTATATATTTGATGTTGGCTTGCCTAGGAAACAGTGTTAAGCGTTGGTGGTATTTGGAATCGTGACAAGTTTAAAATTTCATATACATACAAAAAAATCCCTCCAATTGACAATTTGTGCAGGACCTTTCCTATGTCACTTCAAGCCTAATCTAATAGTGTTGTGTGTATAATTTTTGTCATTTAATCAATTAAATGATACAATATCTCACCTTAATTTGTAATGTTAAAATCAATTTGCTTTGTTTGATGTAAAATTTAAGTGCAAATACTTTTTTTTCCATCAGTAATCCTCTTTGAAAATTTGTAGAACCCCAAGTAAAAGCAAAGAACAACATCGATAGTCCTTCTTGCTAAAACACATATCTCATTTAATTATGATACTAAATAAATACAACGTGGTTTGGGCACACGAGTGGAGTTAAGTACAACATTCCACCCTCAAATGGACGGACAACCTGAGCACTCTATTCATATATTATATGATATGCTTCGTGCATGTTTCATGGAGTTCGGGGGTTCTTGGGATCAGTTCTTGTTGCTTGTGGAGTTTGCCTACAACAACAGTTATCAGTCGAGCATTCAGATGTCTCCTTATGAGGCCTTGTATGGGAGGCGGTGTCGGTCTCCAGTGGGTTGGTTTGAACCAGGTGAGGCTAGGCTATTGGGTACTGACCTTGTTCAGGATGCTTTGGAAAAGGTTAAATTGATTAAGATCGGCTTCGCACGGTCCAATCTAGACAAAAGAGCTATGCGGATCGGAAGGTTCGCGATGATGTATTCATGGTTGGGGAGCGGTTCTTGCTCCGGGTTTCTCCCATGAATGGTGTTATGAGGTTCGGGAAGAAGGTAAAGTTGAGCCCTAGGTATATCGAACATTTTGAGATTCTTGAGAGGATTGGAGAAGTGGCTACAAGCTTGCACTTCCACCTAGTCTAGATGCAGTTCATCCACTATTCCATGCTTTTATGCTCCGAAAGTATCACGGTGATGCGTCTCATGTGTTGGATTTCAGCTCAATCCAGTTGGACAAGGATTTGTCTTATGTTGAGGAGTCAGTGGCCATTTTGGACAGACAGGTCTGAACGTTGAGGTCGAAGAACATTGCTTCACTGAAGGTTCAGTGGAGGGCTCAACCAGTCGAGGAGGTGACTTGGGAGACCGAGCATGATATGCGTAGCAGTTATCCTCATCTTTTCACCACTTCAGGTATGTATCTATACTCGTTCGAGTACGAATGTTTGTTTTAAGAGGGGGAGGATGTAACGACCCCGCTGGTCATTTTGAGTATTTTAGCCTCGATCCCCTATTTATTGCCTCCTCTATGCTATATTGTGGTTATGTGACTTGCCGGGGTGTTTGATTTTGGTTTCGGGTGAGTTTCGGAGTGAAATGGTACACATAGTCCCTAAGTTGGAGCTTTAAGTTGAAAGGGTTGACCGTAGTTTGAATTTTGTGTAGACGACTCCGGAATGGAGTTTTGACGATTCCAGTAGATCCGTATGGTGATATTAGACTTAGGAGTGTGTCTGAATGTTGATTTGGAAGTCCGTAGGTCATTTCAGCTTAAATTGGCGAAAGTTAGAAAGTTGAAGGTTGGAAAGTTTGATCGAAAGTTGAATCTATTGATATCGGGGTCTATTTCAGATTCTAGAAGTTGGAATAGGTCTGTCGTATCATTTATGACTTGTGTGCAAAATTTGAAGTCAATCGAAGTTGTTTTCGTATGAATCAGCATTAGTTTTGGAATTCAAAAGTTCATAGTTTCAACAGGCTTGAATTGGGTTGCGATTCGTAGAATCGATGTTGTTTGATGTGATTTCTGGCCTCGAGTAGGTCATTTATGTGTTTTGAAACTTGTTGGCATATTCGGACAGTGTCCCGAGAGCCCCGGGTGTGATTCGGATTGAATCCAGAACAATTTGAAACTTAATGCATTGCTGAAGTTCCAGCCTTCTGGTGTCATCACATTTGCGGAGGGATTGACCGCAGGTGCGGACTCGTGGGTGCGAGTGATGAAGCGCATAAGCGAAATGAGGCAGCCCAGGTTTGGGCTCGCAGGTGCGAACACCTGGGCGCAAGTGCGGTCCATGCCTTCATAGAAGCGGAATTCAGGGAGCAGCCTTAGGTAGGACCGCATGTGCGGTCTTTTTCTCCACATAAGAGGGCTCGCAGGTACAAGAAATTATCCGCAGAAGCGGAACCTCAGGATTTGAGTTGGAACTGCACGTGGGATGGATTTTTCGCAGGTGCGGCGTCGTAAATGAGACTAAGTGACCGCAAATGTGGAATCACTGCGCAGAAAAGGTCTAAGTTGGAGGGTTTGACCTCATTTTTATTTTTGGACCTAGAGAGCTCGGTTGGTGGCGATTTTTTGAGAGTTTTTCAAGGAAATCATTGGGTTAAGAAATTCTAACTCGATTTTGGTTAATATTACACGAATCTTGTTGTTTTCATCATTTAATTAGTATTTTGAGTTGGGAATTTGGGGGAAAATTTGTGAAACTCCTTAGGCTAAATTTTGGGGATTTGAAAGGCATATTTGAGGTCAGATTTGAGTAATTCTTGGACTCATTATCGAATGGGTGTTCGGATTTTGTAATTTTGGTTGGATTCCGAGACGCGAGCCTGGGTTAACTTTTTATTTCTTTGCAAAGACCGTAACTTTATTGTTCGAAATAGTTTCCTATAGTTTATATTTATGGTATGAAGTTGTTTTGGCTAAATTCGAGTCGTTCAGAGTTGGATAATCGAGGGAAAAGCTTACTAGTGGATTGAATTAGCGTGTTTTGAGGTAAGTATCTTTCATAACTTTGTGTGGAGAAATTATCCCTTTAGGATTGTTGTTGGTTTGTGATAATTGTGATATGTGAATGCCGTGTACGCAAGGTGACGAGTGTGTACACATGCTAAATGTGGAAATTTACCGGGTTTAGCTATGTATATTCCTTTCATGCCTTAATTGAGTTACCTTAACATGTTATATTTATCATCATCAGTCTATCTTCACATGCTCTACTTGTATCATCTCTTATTTGTTAATTGCCTTTACATGTTTAGTTGAAGTTCTTGTTTTCTCTACTCCTTATTCATTATTTAATCATTGAATTCTTTACTTGAAGTTGTTATTCTTGGGATATCTTGTTGTTGAAATTAGAATTGAGTTATAAAGGTCGTGATTTATATTGAGGCAAAGTTGTAAAATTATGGAATATTATTCTTGTTGAGTTACTCACTGCGGTTGTAATGTTGATACTCTTGTGCATATTGTGGTTGAGCCATAGATTACTTATTGTCAAAACACTATTATTGTTGGTTTCTTGGAAAGTTGTGATATTGAGCACTTGAGGTGCGAATTGTGATACGTTGTGATATTGATACGCAAGCGGTGGTATAAGGTTTTGGGGTTGAAATGCATGCGGTGAGATAAGGTGGGCTTGATACGCGCGTTTCTAGTAAGGAAACTACTTCATGTCACGCGGTGTGATGAGGTGGGCTAAAACGCGAGAATTTTTTAAAACTAGTGTAAAGGCTCCCACGGTAATATAAGAAAAGATTATGAATTGATTTGTGATTTGAGACTACGAGGCGGTACCTCGATAGGGACACTTGTTGATACTTTTCTATTATTTCACTTGTGTTTTGTTGTTTTGATCTGTGTCATAGCATTCCTTTTTTTCTTATGTGATGCATAAATTGCCTTAGTTTAGCGTAGCTATTCTCGGTGTATTTCGTTATTGTCTCATTTCTATTGTTATCATTATTTTTTTTTATACATTTGTTCAGTTTCTTATTTATTCCAGCAGGGCCTTGACCTGACCTCGTCACTACTCTACCGAGGTTAGACTCGGCACTTACTAGGTACCATTGTGGTGTACTCATGCTATGCTTCTGCACATCTTTTTTTGCAGATCTAGGCACCTCCTACCAGTCCAAGCACCAGCGAGGCGAGCTTAGTCCGGAGACTTCAAGGTATACATGCGGGTGTCCGTATGTCTCGGAGTCCCCCTCTATCTAGTTTATTTTATTTCCTTACCCTCTTATAGACACTGATGTATAGGGATGTTCAATACTATCTTATAGAGCTTGTGACTTGTATTCGCCGGTTTTAGGAAGTTGCATATGTTGAGTTGCGGAGTTTCCTTTATATTGGTTGTTGAGTTATTGAGACTTTAATCATTATTTCAGTTATTTCTGTATGAATGTTAGGCTTACCTAGTTTTAGAGACTAGATGTCATTACTACATCTTACGGAAGAAAATTGAGGTCATGACACTTTATATGGGGCACCACAACAGAAAAAAAAAAAAATATACCTAATCAAAGGGGATACTGTCACTAAGCCAAAGAACATGGGGTCTTGGCTTACAACAAGCCCAGATGAAAAACAAAGCCACCCGCACCAGCCTGGCCTGGGGGCTATACCAAAATACTGACACAGTCTGGGTTAGGGTCTTAATGGGGAAGCACTGTAGTGAAAGGTCGGGCAGGACAAAAGCAAAGACTAGGACTTGGCAATGCATACAAGAGGGATGAGAGGTATGCACTAAAGCTTCTTGATGGGTTGTCCATAAAGGGGATAGAGTCAACTTTCTAATTGGTAACTGTATCCCCAAAAAGCAAGCACTAAGCTCCATTCGACATGGCCTCTGGCATAACAATGATATGACCTTAAAAATTAATTTCATACGTTTCAATGGGGAATTGAACTTCAAAACAGAACCAATGTTATTCAATCCACCTTCATCCCTGCTACTACCAGTATTGATGGTAAGCTTATTTGGAACCTCACTGGTAATGGATTTTCGGCACAAAATCAGCCTACTACCTCATTAGCTCTGAATTGAACCACAATAATGACCATGATGACCACTTTAATTGGGTTTGAAAACTCAAAGTTCCAAATAAAATTAAAATGTTCACATGGGTAATGCAACACAACAAACTGTCAATTGGAAAACACCCAAATAACATTGGCTTAAATGTCAACCCCATATGTTATTTTTGCAACTCTAAATTGGAAGACATCAATCACATTTTCTTTGCACCAATGCAAAAACTTTTCGGTTGAATTGGTCACATGAGTGTACTAATCATGCTTGCTACCCCACCTTTCCTTTTCCATGAATGATTAGGAACAAACTTGGAATAAGGTTAAAAATATGCCTTTCAATGGCTTAGTTGACTGGAACCCTTTCTGCCTTTTTACTTTTGGAGCATCTGGCTCATTGGGAACATCAATGTCTTTGAAAAAAAAAAAAAAAAACTACACTCCTGTTGACCAAACCATTGCTAGAGCGTGTAGCAGTGCAACACAATGACAGAAAAATCACAACTACAATCTATATCAAATGGGAAACCACACCAAGTGGCTACTACAAACTCAACACTGACGGAACTGCATGTCCAAAAATTAGAGTATGAGAAGTTGGGGGAGTCTTCAGGAACAATAGAGGTGACTGAATGTTAGGTTACATGAAGGGTATCGCACATACATAAGTATTGGGGCAGAACTACAAGTCATCTGATAGGGCTTAAAAATAGCTCTTAACAAAAATTCATACCCCTAGAGATTAACATTGATTCTGAACAAAGTACTAAAATAATACAAAAGGGGAACCTTCATTATACCTCCATTATATTTTATTGCATGTCATTGACGGTGCAACTGGGGAATCTAGTACTAGGGCATAGTTTCAGGGAGCAGAACTAGGTGGCGAACCTCCTCGCAAAGGAAGGAGCAAGAAAGAGAGTTTTGAAAGGACAAATTTTTTGACAGTTCTCCCGTTATTTGTAAATAAGGCAATGTGGGCAGATATTCTAGGAACTGTATTTGCAAGAAATGTTAAGGATTGGAATCCTAATGCAGTGCCAAACAATGACAATGAAACTAATGAGAGCCTAGACTCTCAAACTGTGTTGTAACTATTTTGGAATTTTCATATATATATATATATATATATATGTATAAATATCCAATACACCAAGAAAAAAAGAAACCGAAAAGAACTAATTAGTGCCTTATTTCTTTTCTAAATAGACAAATATTTTAGACCAACATTTTTTATGCTAAAGTGACAAAAAATCAAAGTAATGAACCATTTTTCCAATTTTTTTATTTAAACAAATTCCTACCCCTACCTTTGGTTGATTCTTCTCTGCTCATTTCTTTAAGAAAAAAATAGGCACCAATAAGATTAATAAATAAATTAGGCAAAAATTTATATTTATCTTTGATGAAAAAAGTTATAATGTATTATTGAAAAGTATATATATCCCGTGAATTAATTGAGGTGCTTTGCTATGTAATCAGGTTGATAGCTCATTTTATTAATAAAAAAAATCTCAAAAAAAGAAAGAAAGTAACTAAAGACATCACCTGAAAAGTAATATATATTCAATGAATTAATTGAGGTGCTTTGCTATGTAATCAGGTTGATCACTCATCTTCTATATATTATTAAAAGGAGAGGAAAATATTCCTCTCCTTAAGCCAAGTGGCAGCCTAGAAAAAAGTCACATGACATAAATAGTAAATAATTAGTTATCGATTATTATTTTTGAATTTAAATATCTATAAATAATAAAATAAATAGTTTATAATAAAAATAAAAATAAAAAAATTGTTCATTTAAATTGAAAAGTAGTCAAGTTGGAGTTTTAAAGTTATTTTAAATAAGAAATAAAAATTACCAAAAAAAGAAACTGTCAATTTTTAATTTCTTTTTTTTAAATAATTTTTGTTTTTCTTTTAAAAAAAGTTTATTTGTTCAGCAAATACTGTTGAGAATAATAGAATAAAAAAAATATGTATCTTCTATTATCTATATTATATTAAAAGCACGAACGCCCTTAACGAAATGTCCTTTGCCTTTTTTACCCTTTAAAAAAAGAGCCTGCACTAGATAAAATAGTCATTAATTAATTCCTAAAATTTAGGAGTTTGTATAATAATATTTTTCCTTATTTGAAATGTACTAAAAATTCTGTCATTTAGAACTTTAAAATCATTAATATTTTACCTTATACAAATTTTATACTTAAATTATATATAAATGATAAATAAAATAAATAAAAGAGTGAATAAGAACATTAAGGAAAGAGGAAGTACGTTCGGCTTTGGATAATAATGGAAGTGGTCGAATTTTTTAAAACCTTTGTACATTATGATTTTATGACACTCTTCTATATTAGAATATTTAAAAATATATACAAGACTATTCTACTAATAATAATATTATATATTATATTTTTAGTTTTCAAAGCTTTTAAAATAGCAGTTACAATTATTTGGAATATTAAGCAAAAATCAATAACAAACTCCAAAATTATCAATTATACTAACAATATAATTTATGAGATCTTTTAACTTCTGTAAATAATATTAAATTTAGCTGAATATAAGCGAGTTTCTTGACTATAATTATAGCTTCTAAAATGGCAGTTCAATTGTGGACTTTATTTATGGTATAAAGTGATTCTTATATTTTTTAGAATCATAAAGAATTTCCATTTGCTCTTTTCTTGAACAAGTCATACATGGATGATTTTTCACCTAATTGGTTTTTTACTATTTGAAAAAAGAATTCTTATAGAATAAAAATATAATTGCAATTAAATATTTTGGTATAAGCTAGCTAATTAGTATTAATATCATTCTCACTTGAATAATGATACTTTTAAACTAAATACATACTTCCCGTTCTAAATTTAGTCATTCTTTGAAATACATTTTAACTTGAAGTATTTTACTGGTGATTGAGTAATTTTGTGAAGCCGTTTCATTTTTTATTTTGTTAGTTATATACGACCAACATTCATTTTTTTCAAGAACTTATATTTTTATTTTATAATTCAAAGATCAATTTTAAATAAATTTGTCCTTTAATAAGGTACTCACACAAAGTGTGCACACTATAACTAGTACTATAAAAAGAAAGTAGCATACAAAAATTTAAATAAAGTAATATGATAATTAAAGTTTCTATTAACACTGCAATAATACAAAATATTTTGGATAATATAATAAAGAAAAATACAGAACAAAAAATTTATTCGATGCCTATTAAGTCTCATTAATTTAATAGAGATTTTATTCATTAAATTTCAGATAATATTATTGAGAAAAATAGAGGGCGTGGAAACGCATAAGAACTCTTGAATGGAAAAGAGATGTAACTTCAGTTCCTTCGGAATCGATAGTCAATCCTATTTCCTATAGGGGCAGTTGACAATTGAATCTGATTTTGACTTTCTTTGTGATTCGGTAAAAAAAATATGCTTTTTGGGGGAGAGATACTATTTCACCAATCGAGTCACAGGTATCAAACATATTCACACCTAACGATTTTCCACAAAGTGGTGACGAAATGTATAACTTGTACAAATCTTTTCATTTTAAAATTTAAAATAAAAAAATATTTCAAGAGTAATAAAATATATATCTTCTATTATATTATATAAAAAATTAGTAGACAAAAATATTAAACAAAGTAATATGCTAATAAAAGTTTATATTAACAATGCAATAATACTAAATATTTGATAATGTAATAAAGAAAAAAGAATAAAAAAATTATTCAATGACTATAGAACTCGATTTAATTTAATAGATATTTTATTCATTAAAATTTGGATAATATTATTGAAGACAATAGTATAAAATTTATAATAAAAAAATATTTTAAGAGTAATAAAATCTATATCTTCTATTATATTACAAAAAGAAAGTGGTAAACAAAAATATTAAACAAAGTAATATGCTAATAAAAATTTCTATTAATAATGTAACAATAAATAATAGAATAAAGAAAAATATAGAAAAAAAAGTTATTCAATGACTGTATAAGTCCCTTTAATTTAATAGCGATTTTATTATTGGATATATCACATTGACAAATAAGATGGCAGTTGAAATTTATTAAAGTAATACGATCTAATTTGGGAAGGATCTACAAGAGCTCTGAAGACGCATGTTACATTAGGGTTTACTAACGTGCATCCAAGGGGAGATGACGAGGAAGAAGAAGCAATCAGGTCCGGCGTTGGTCTCATCAAAAGAGCCGGTACTGGAAACTAGGCAAATAACACCAGAATCAGGTACTCCCCATGTATTAGCACCGATTCAGTTCGGTCACTGGCTCCCAGGAATGGGGAGTGCTCCTACAGTGCTATAAGCAGGACCTCCACTGGAATTTAATGCAAGAGCTATGAATGCGGCGAGGAAATTGACCTTATCTGAAACATCGAGTGGAATTAAACCTACAATGGCTGAAGTTGTTAAAGAAAATCGAGAGCAACACACGGGACTGAAGCTAAACTACTACCCACCGATTATGAAATATGGAGTGAAAGTAGTTAAGCTAAACCCCCAGGAGATAGTTGAACATAATAAAAATGGAGTCTAGCTTTAATTGGATATGTGATTGGTGGAAACCCTACTTTCAAGGAAATGCTCAAATTCGTGTATGGAGTATGGAATTTCGTCAGTACACCTCAGGTATTTCTCCATAACAATGGGTATTTCATCTTTAAGTTTGAGAATGAGGAAAATAAGGCAACAATTCTTCAACAGGGGCCATACACATTCAACCACAGACCGTTCATTCTAAAACAATGGGATCCAGAGTTTCAAATGCATAAGGAATCTACTCAAATTGTTCCAATATGGGTAATGTTTCCAAATTTACCAATCCAGTTTTGGGCTCCTGGCAATCTGGGGAGAATAGCTAGTTGTATTGGAAATCCTATCTTCACAGACAAGCTGACAGCTCAAGACCAAAGGATCGCTTATGCTAGGATAGTGATAGAAATAGACATATCCCAGCCTCTACCAGAGTCACTTTCTCTTGAATTACCTGACGGGAAATATTACTCACAGGACATTGAGTATGAATGGAAGCCAATGTATTGTCAAGACTGCTTGAAAGTTGGACATGATACATGAGATTGCAAGAAGAGACCAGCAGAACATAAAAAGCCTAAACAAAATATCAAAAAGAAACCAAAGAAGAAGGAGTGGAAAGCTAAGACTATGCCTCGCCAGATAGATGAAAATCAGGATAAATGTGCCACCAACTGAACATGATACTAACAAGGAACAACCTAAAAATGAGCAAGAAACTTAAGGTGATGGGCAACAACAGAGAAAACAGATTGATAGAGGAAAGAAAATCATGCCAGTTACAACAGAGAAAAACCAGAAGATTGATGAACTGGAACTGATGCTCAGAAGGAATCAATTCAGTGCATTGAGAATACACACAAAGGTTATCACTAGTAATTTAGTAAGGGACACAAATCTGACCAAGCAACCCCCATGATTTTTGGATCATGGAACATTAGAGGGCTGAATAAGCCCTATAAGCAGAAGGAATTCAAAACTTTTCTGCTTACAAATAAAGTGGCTCTATTGGGCTGTCTAGAAACAAAAGTGAAGGCTAGAAGGGCAGATAACATAAAAAAGAAGTTAGGGACAGAATGGCAGGTTCACTGTGATTATATAGGTTGTCCGAATGGAAGAATATGGGTATGCTGGAAACCACAACTGGTGGAGGTTGATATACAGAGTTCAGGGCCTCAAACTGTTCATTGCAAAGTGAAGGATAGAGGTTCTCAACTTGCATGTTATGCAACATTTGTATATGGATATAACACCATTGTATGAAGGAAAGACATTTGGACACAAGTAAGAGCAATTAACAATATGATGGTAGATCCTTGGATCATCCTTGGGGATTTCCATACAATATTATCTGTTCCGGACAGAATTAATGGAGCACCAGTCCAACAGATTGAAACTCGGGATTTTCAAGATTGTATAGATGAAGTTAGGCTAGGGCAGATTCAAAGAAAGGGATGGCAGTATTCTTGGTGCAATAAAAGGGACCCTAGAGATAGAATCTATAGCTTAATTGATTGGCCATTTGGTAATGCTCAATGGTTTAGTATGCATAGTAGTATAGAAGATCATTATTTAAATCCTGGATGTTCATACCACTCCCCTATACTATTAACTACTACTATTGTCAGACAAAAATTGCCAAAACCATTCAAACTCCTTAATGTTTTGCTGAAGCAACAATCATTCAAAGTAGTGGTAGAATCTATATAGAGCTTGTACTGTAGGAGCCCCTCCGGAGTCTGTACACCCCCAGTGAGCGCGGGTACCCTGAGTGAGTGATATGTTGTTGCCCGAGGGGCTGTTCTTGATTCATGTTGTGCCCGAGGGGCTGATTACGAGTGATTGTGAGGTTGCCCGAGGGGCTGATTCTGAGTGATGTTATGCCCGATGGGCGATTTTTGATACATGTTTTGCCCATGGAGATATTTATGATTTTCATCACTTTTACTCTAAACTTCATTGAACCTCTGTTGAAGCTGTTGGAAAAATAGCTTCAAATGATTTTTACCTGAAATTGGATTTTAAGCGAGATGATTTGACTTATATATTATTTTGAAGGCAGGTTGTACTTACTGTGATTTTCATGACGTGGATTTATGTGTTTCTTACTGCTCATTCTTTATTTATATTTATTACTTACTGTCACGCCTCCTTTTTTTACTACCCCCGGATTAATGAAGGGTAGTAAGGGAGTTTTTCCAATAAAAGTGACATTATTCGGATTTGGGATTTATTTGTTAATTTCAGAGTCGCCACCCGGATTTTTTTTTTTTACGGTGTTCCGGGACACCATTTATTTATTGAAATCCCAAACCGAGGAAATTTTGACTCTGTTTTAATTTGTCTGCGCACCAGAAATCCGAGTAAGGAATTCTGTTAACCCGGGAGAAGGTGTTAGGCATTCCCGAGTTCCGTGGTTCTAGCACGGTCGCTTAACTATTAATATTTGGCCTAAATTATCTGATTATTTACATATTTTTAAACCTATTGTGCATTTTAGCCTTTTCACTTTTTAGCCGCTTTTAATATTTATGGAATTATTTTAATACCAGTCACAATGACGTGCACTTGTTAATTTTGGACACATTGTAAATGCTCCACATAAAATGCACCCGCAATTTACAACATGTTGATTTTTTATTATTGTTTTGAGTTAGAGTTGAAGACATGAGTTGCCACACCCAAGTGTAGATTATATAGTCATGACTATGGTCATGACGATTAAATATGCCTATTTGAGGCGATATTCAATTATTCTCTAAGTTTTGAGATTTTTTATCTAAAAGAGGTATTTTTAGCTTATGGGATATGTATATAAATAATTTTTGATATTTATGGATTTATCTTGGGACAAGTCACGATGGCGTGCACTTGTTGTTTTTGGACACATGGCAACCACGTCACATGAAATGCACCCGCGATTGCTACGTGTGATTTTATTATTGTTCGAAGTTATGATCGGGGGCATGAGTTGCCACTCCCGAATGTAGGTTATGGAAATTAGTTGTGGTAAGCAACGAACCGATCATTACGAACAGTTCTAGAGTTGGCAGATTTGATTCAATAAATTGTTTACACTTGTTTTCATACATAATTTATTTTTAGGTAAGAACCATGTTCATACATTAACTTTCAACCAAAAAAGGGACAGTGAAATGGAAACTGAAGAACACAAAACTAATTCAGAGTTAAAATTACACATCCAGGCTATTCTATAATTGCTTATGAAAGTGTCATTAATTTACACCACTAAATTTCCTTTATGCTTGATGCTCAACAGAGATTGGAATCATACAAACTTTTCATATTTTATAACCAATACATATAGATGTTTTCTGTAAAATTTATTGAACATTAATTTGGTATGAAAACTGAATCAGAACCAATGTAGCCAACAATACCAAACAGAGAAACAAACACGATTCTATATGAGCATAATAATGTCTTATTTCACGCATCAACAAAACCCATTTTGTGAACACACAAAAAACATCAACAAACAATTGTGATTTCATACCAAAGCAGATCCATTATATTCAACAAACCAGAACAGAAATTAACAGTTACGATTCAAAGAGAAAAATAAATACACTAATGTTCGTAACATACCTATTTAAAGCACAAGATCATAAAAGCCAAATAAAGGCTGAAAATTAGTCCAAAAAGTTCAGCAGAAAGTTCCAACAGCAAACAATCGTGTTCTTGTGACTAGAATAAAACACTCGAACCCCGGGAACTTTTAAACGAACCCACAACAACTGAAATCAAAATCGAAAATCTTTGGAATCCAAACTGTTCATTCTGTTTTTTTTTTTTTGTTAAAACCATGTTGTTTCAGGTCTGTCCGTCGCTGTCAGAAGGAGAGAGAGGAGTCAGTGCTCGTTTTCCGGCGAGATTTGCGGTATGGAGACGGCGGCTGTCTGTTTGTTGATTTCTCCGGCAGCTGGAGGGAGGATTG
>ML315201.1:0-13097 GCA_005239505.1 Nicotiana paniculata
TTTCCAATCAAGGGTATACACTCCCTGGTTGATTTTCTTTACCCGACGCAGGGTATACACTTCTGTAGTCGATGCCAATCAAGGGTATACACTCCTTGATTTATGTTTTCTTTCCCAATCAAGGGTATACACTCTCTGGTTGATGTTTTATTTTCCAATCAAGGGTATACACTCCCTGGTTGATGCTTTCTTTTCCAATCAAGGGTATACACTCCCTGGTTGATGCTTCCTTTTCCAATCAAGCGTATACACTCCCTGGTTGATTTTCTTTTCTCGATGCAGGGTATAGACTCCCGTAGTCGATGCCAATCAAGGGTATACACTCCCTGGTTGATGTTTTCTTTTCCAATCAAAGGTATACACTCCCTAGTTGATGTTTTCTTTTCCAATCAAGGGTATACATTCCCTAGTTGATGCTTTCTTTTCCAATCAAGGGTATACACTCCCTAGTTGATGTTTTCAATCCCAATCAAGGGTATACACTCCCTGGTTGATTTTATTTTCCCGACGCAGGGTATACATTCCCGTAGTCGATACCAATCAAGGGTATACACTCCCTGGTTGAAGTTTTATTTTCCAATCAAGGGTATACACTCCCTGGTTGATACTTTTATTACCGATCAAGGGTATACATTCCTGGTTGATGCTTCCTTTTCCAATCAAGGGTATACACTCTCTGGTTGATTTTCTTTTCCCGATGCAGGGTATACACTCCCGTAGTCGATGCCAATCAAGGGTATACACTCCCTGGTTGATGTTATCTTTTTCAATCAAGGGTATACACTCCCTAGTTGATGTTTTCTTTTCCAATGAAGGGTATACACTCCCTGGTTGATTTTCTTTTCCCGACGCAAGGTATACACTCCCGTAGTCAATGCCAATCGAGGGTATACACTCCCTGGTTAATGTTTTCTTTTCCAATCAAAGGTATACACTCCCTAGTTGATGTTTTTTTTCAATCAAGGGTATACACTCCGTGGTTGATTCTTTTCCCGATGCAGGGTATACACTCCCGTAGTCGATGTCAATCAAGGGTATACACTCCCTGGTTGATGATTTATTTTCCAATCAAGGGTATACACTCCCTGGTGGTGCTTTCTTTTCCAATCAAGGGTATACACTCCCTCGTTGATGTTTTCTTTTCCAATCAAGGTTATACACTCCTTAGTTGATGTTTTCTTTTCCAATCAGGGGTATACACTCCCTGGTTGATGTTTTCTTTTTCAATCAAGGGTATGCACGCCTGGTTGATACTTTCTTTTCCAATCAGGATATACACTCCCCGGTTGATGTTTTCTTTTCCAATCAAGGGTATATACTCCGTTGTTGATGTTTTATTTTCCAATCAAGGGTATATACTCCGTTGTTGATGTTTTATTTTCCAATCAAGGGTATACACTCCCTGGTTGATGCTTTCTTTTTCAATCAAGGGTATGCACGCCTGGTTGATACTTTCTTTTCCAATCAAGGGTATATACTCCGTTGTTGATGTTTTATTTTCCAATCAAGGGTATACACTCCCTGGTTGATGCTTTCTTTTTCAATCAACGGTACACACTCCATGGCTGATTTTGCTTATCCAACGCAGGGTATACACTCCCTGGTTGATTTTCTTTTCCCGACGGAGGGTATAGACACCCGTAGTCGATGCCAATCAAGGGTATACACTCCCTGGTTGATGTTTTCTTTTCCAATCAAGGGTATACACTCCCTGTTGATGTTTTATTTTCCAATCAAGGATATACACTCTCTGGTTGATTTTCTTTACCCAACGCAGGCTATACACTTCTGTAGTCGATGCCAATCAATGGTATACACTCCCTGCTTGATGTTTTCTTTTCCAATCTAGGGTATACAGTCCCTAGTTGATCCTTTCTTTTCCAATCAAGGGTATACACTCCCTGGTTGATGCTTCCTTTTCAAATCAAGGATACACGCTCACTGGTTTATTTTCTTTTCCCGACGCAGGGTATACACATCTGTAGTTGATGCCAATCAAGGGTATACACTCCCTTGTTGATGTTTTCTTTTCCAATCAAGGGTATACACTCCCTGATTGATATTTTATTTTCCAATCAAGGGTATACACTCCCTGGTTGATGCTTTCTTTTCCAATCAACGGTAAACATTCCCTGGCTGATTTTTTTTATCCAACGCAGGGTATACACTCCCTGGTTGATTTTCTTTTACCGACGCAGGGTATAGACACCCGTAGTCGATGCCAATCAAGGGTATACACTCCCTGGTTGATGTTTTCTTTTCCAATCAAGGGTATATACTCCCTGGTTGATGTTTTCTTTTCCAATCAAGGGTATACACTCCCTGGTTGATTTTCTTTACCCGACGCAGGGTATACACTTTCGTAGTCGATGCCAATCAAGGGTATACACTCCCTTCTTGATGTTTTCTTTTCCAATCTAGGGTATACACTCCCTGGTTGATGCTTTCTTTTCCAATCAAGGGTATACACTCCGTGGTTGATGCATCCTTTTCCAATCAAGGATACACGCTCACTGGTTGATTTTCTTTTCCCGACGCAGGGTATACACTCCTGTAGTTGATGCCAATCAAGGGTATACACTCCTGTAGTTGATGTTTTCTTTTCCAATCAAGGGTATACACTCCCTGGTTGATGTTTTCTTTTCCAATCAAGGGTATACACTCCCTGGTTGATGTTTTCTTTTCCAATCAAGAGTATACATTCTCTGGTTGATGCTTTCTTTTTCGATCAAGGGTATACACTCCCTGGTTGATTTCTTTTCCCAACGCAGGGTATACATTCCCGTAGTCAATTCCTATCAAGGGTATACACTCCCTGGTTGATGATTTATTTTCCAATCAAGGGTATACACTCCCTGGTTGGTGCTTTCTTTTCCGATCAAGGGTATGTACTCCTTGGTTGATTTTCTTTTCCTGACGCAGGGTATACACTCCCGTAGTCGATGTCAATCAAGGGTATACACTCCCTACTTGATGTTTTCTTTTCCAATCAAGGGTATACACTCCCTGGTTGATGTTTTCTTTTCCAATCAAGGGTATACACGCCCTGGTTGATGTTTTCTTTTCGAATCAAGGTTATACACTCCCTGGTTGATGTTTTCTTCTTCAATCAAAGGTATACACTCCCTGGTTGATGTTTTCTTTTTCAATCAACGGTATACACTCCCTGGTTGATGTTTTATTTTCAAATCAAGGGTATACACTCTCTGGTTGATTTTCTTTACCCGACGCAGGGTATACACTTCCGTAGTCGATGCCAATCAAGGGTATACACTCCCTGCTTGATGTTTTCTTTTCCAATCTAGGGTATACAGTCCCTAGTTGATGCTTTCTTTTGCAATCAAGGGTATACACTCCCTGGTTGATGCTTCCTTTTCCAATCAAGTATACACGCTCACTGGTTTATTTTCTTTTTCCGACGCAGGGTATACACTCCTGTAGTTGATGCCAATCAAGAGTATACACTCCCTGGTTGATGTTTTCTTTTCCAATCAAGGGTATACACTCCCTGGTTGATGTTTTCTTTTCCAATCAAGAGTATACATTCCCTGGTTGATAATTTCTTTTTCGATCAAGGGTATACACTCCCTGGTTGATTTTATTTTCCCGACGCAAGGTATACACTCCCGTAGTCAATGCCAATCGAGGGTATACACTCCCTGGTTGATGTTTTGTTTTCCAATCAAGGGTATACACTTCCTAGTTGAAGTTTTTTCCCCAATCAAGGGTATACACTCCCTGGTTGATGCTTTCTTTTCCAATCAAGTGTATACACTCCCTGGTTGATTCTTTTCCCGATGGAGGGTATACACTCCCATAGTCGATGCCAATCAAGGGTATACACTCCCTGGTTGATGATTTATTTTCCAATCAAGGGTACACACTCCCTGGTTGGTTCTTTCTTTTCCCATCAAGGGTATACACTTCCTGGTTGATGTTTTCTTTTCCAATCAAGGGTATACACTACTTAGTTGATATTTTCTTTTCCAATCAAGGTTATACACTCCCTGGTTGATGTTTTCTTTTCCAATCAAGGGTATGCACGCCTTGGTTGATGTTTTCTTTTCCAATCAAGGAGATACACTCCATGGTTGATGTTTTCTCTTGCAATCAAGGGTATATACTCCCTTGTTAATGTTTTATTTTCCAATCAAGGGTATACATTCCCTCGTTGATGCTTTCTTTTCCAATCAACGATACACACTCCCTGGTTGATGTTTTCTATTCCAATCAAGGGTATACACTCCCTGTTTGATGTTTTATTTTCCAATCAAGGGTATGCACTCCCTGGTTGATGTTTTATTTTCCAACCAATAGTATACACTCCCTGGTTTATGCTTTCTTTTCCAATCAAGGGTATACACTCCATGCTTGATGTTTTCTTTTCCAATCAAGGGTATACACTCTTTGGTTGATGTTTTATTTTCCAATCAAGGGTATACACTCCCTCGTTGATTTTTTCTTTTCCAATCAAGGGTATACACCCCCTGTTTGATGCTTTCCTTTCCAATCAAGGGTATACACTCCCTGGTTGATGTTTTCTTTTCCAATCAAGGGTATACACTACTTGGTTGATGTTTTATTTTCCAGTCAAGGGTATACACTCCCTGGGCGATGCTTTCTTTTCCAATCAAGGGTATACACTCCCTGGTTAATTTTCTTTACCCGACACAAGGAATACACTTCCGTATTCGATGCCAATCAAGGGTATACACTCCCTTGTTGATTTTCTTTTCCTTACGCTGGGTATACACTTCCGTAGTCGATGCCAATCAAGGGTATACACTTCCTGGTTGATGTTTTCTTTTCCAATCAAGGGTATACACTCCCTGGTTGATTTTTTCTTTTCCAATCAAGGGTATACACCCCTTGTTTGATGATTTCTTTTCCAATCAAGGGTATACACTCCCTGGTTGATGTTTTCTTTTCCAATCAAGGGTATACACTCTCTTATTGATGCTTTCTTTTCCAATCAAGGGTATACACTCCCTGGTTGATGTTTTCTTTTCCAATCAAGGGTATACACTCTCTTATTGATGCTTTCTTTTCCAATCAAGGGTATACACACCCTGGTTGATTTTGTTTACCCGACGCAGAGTATACACTCCCTGGTTGATTTTCTTTACCCGACACAGGGTATACACTTCCGTAGTCGATGCCAATCAAGGGTATACAATCCCTGATGTTTTCTTTTCCAATCAAAGGTATACACTCCCTGGTTGATGTTTTCTTTTCTAATCAAGGGTATACACTCCCTGGTTGATGCTTTCTCTTCCAATCAAGGGTATACACTCCCTGGTTGATGTTTTCTTTTCTAATCAAGGGTATACACTCCCTGGTTGATGCTTTCTCTTCCAATCAAGGGTATACACTCTCTGATTAATTTTCTTTACCCGACACAGGGAATACGCTTCCGTAGTCGATTCCAATCAAGGGTATACACTCCCTTGTTGATTTTCTTTTCCTTACGCAGGGTATACACACCCATAGTCGATGCCAATCAAGGGTATACACTTCCTGGTTGATGTTTTCTTTTCCAATCAAGGGTATACACTCCCTTGTTGATTTTCTTTTCCTTACGCAGGGTATACACACCCATAGTCGATGCCAATCAAGGGTATACACTTCCTGGTTGATGTTTTCTTTTCCAATCAAGGGTATACACTCCCTGGTTTATTTTTTCTTTTCCAATCAAGGGTATACACCCCCTGGTGGATGCTTTATTTTCCATTCAAGGGTATACACTCCCTGGTTGATTTCTATCCTGACGCAGGGTATATACTCCCGTATTCGATGCCAATCAAGGGTATACACTCCCTGGTTGGTGATTTCTTTTCCAATCAAGGGTATACAATCCCTGGTTGATGCTTTCTTTTCCAATCAAGGGTATACACTCCCTCGTTGATGCTTCCCTTTCCAATCAAGGGTATACACTCCCTGGTTGATTTTCTTTACCCGACGCAGGGTATACACTTCCGTAGTCGATGCCAATCAAGGGTATACACTCCCTGATTTATGTTTTCTTTCCCAATAAAGGGTATACAGTCCCTGGTTGATGTTTTATTTTCCAATCAAGGGTATTCTCTCCCTGGTTGATGCTTCCTTTTCCAATCAAGCGTATACACTCCCTGGTTGATTTTCTTTTCTCGAGGTAGGGTATACACTCCCGTAGTCGATGCCAATCAAGGGTATACACTCCCTGGTTGATATTTTCTTTTCCAATCAAGGGTATACACTCCCTGG
Organism: Nicotiana paniculata; assembly: GCA_005239505.1. Lineage (NCBI taxonomy): Eukaryota > Viridiplantae > Streptophyta > Magnoliopsida > Solanales > Solanaceae > Nicotiana > Nicotiana paniculata. The sequence continues at coordinate 6,244 of ML315201.1, forward strand.
TAGATGTTTTCTTTTTCAATCAAGGGTATACAATCCCTAGTTGATGTTTTCTTTTCCGATCAAGGGTATACACTCCCAGGTTGATTTTATTTTCCCGACGCAGGGTATACACTCCCGTAGTCGATGCCAATTAAGGGTATACACACCCTGATTGATATTTTCTTTTCCAATCAAGGGTATACACTCCCTGGTTGATGTTTTCTTTTCCAATCAAGGGTATACACTTCCTGGTTGATATTTATTTTCCAATCAAGGGTATACACTCCCTGGTTGATGTTTTCTTTTCCAATCAAGGGTATACACTTCCTGGTTGATATTTATTTTCCAATCAAGGGTATACACTCCCTGGTTGATGTTTTATTTTCCAACCAAGGGTATTCACTGGTTTATGCTTTCTTTTCCAATCAAGGGTATACACTCTCTGGTTGATTTTTTTTACCCGACGCAGGGTATACACTTCCGTAGTCGATGCCAATCAAGGTTATACACTCCCTGCTTGATGTTTTCTTTTCCAATAAAGGGTATACACTCCTTGGTTGATGTTTTATTTTCCAATCAAGGGTATACACTCCCTGGTTGATGTTTTCTTTTCGAATCAAGGGTATACACTCCCTGGGTGAGGCTTTTATTTTTCGATCAAGGGTATACACTCCCTGGTTGATTTCTTTTCCCGACGCAGGGTATACATTCCCGTAGTCAATGCCAATCAAGGGTATACACTTCCTGGTTGATGTTTTCTTTTCCAATCAAGGGTATATACTGACGGGTTGATGTTTTCTTTTCCAATCAAAGGTATACACTCCCTGGTTTATGTTTTATTTTCCAATCAAGGGTATACACTCGCTGGTTGATGCTTTCTTTTCCAATCAAGGGTATACACTCCCTGGTTGATGATTTCTTTTCCAATCAAGGGTATACACTCCCAGGTTGATTTTTTATTTTCAAATCAAGGGTATACAATCCTTGATTGATGCTTCCTTTTCCAATCATGGGTATACACTCCTAGGTTGATTTTCTTTTTCCGGCGCAGGGTATACACTCCTTGGTTGATGTTTTCTTTTCCAATCAAGGGTATACACTCCCTGGTTGATGTCTTCTTTTCCAATCAATGGTATACACTTCGTGGTTGATGCTTTCTTTTCCAATCAAGGGTATGTATTCCCTGGTTGATTATCTTTTCCCGACGCAAAGTATACACTCCCGTAGTCGATGCCAATAAAGGGTATACACTCCCTGGTTGATGTTTTCTTTTTCAATCAAGGGTATACACTCCCTGGTTGATTTTCTTTTCCCGACATAGGGTATACACTCCCGTAGTCGATGCCAATCAAGGGTATACACTCCCTGGTTGATGCTTTCTTTTCCAATCAAGGGTATACACTCCCTGGTTGGTGTCTTATTTATAATCGAGGGTATACACTCCCTGGTTGATGTCTTATTTATAATCGAGGGTATACACTCCCTGGTTGATGTTTTCTTTTCCAATCAAGGGTATGTACTCCCTGGTTGATTTTCTTTTCGCGACGCAGGGTATACACTCCCGTAGTTGATGCCAATCAAAGTTCTACACTCCCTGGTTTATGTTTTTTTTTCAATCAAGGGTATACACTCCCCGGTTAATGTTTTCTTTTCCAATCAAGGGTATACACTCCCTCGTTGATGATTTATTTTCCAATCAAGGGTATACACTCCTTGGTTGATGCTTCCTTTTCCAATCATGGGTATACACTCCTAGGTTGATTTTCTTTTCGCGACGGAGGGTATACATTCCCGTTGTCGATGCCAATCAAGGGTATACACTCCCTGGTTGATGTTTCTTTTCCAATCAATGTTATACACTCCCTAGTTGATGTTTTATTTTCGAATCAAGGGTATACAGTCCCTGGTTGATTTTCTTTTCGCGACGCAAGGTATACGCTCCCATAGTCGATGCCAATCAGGGGTATACACTCCCTGGTAGATGTTTTCTTTTCCAATCAAGGGTATACACTCCATGGTTGATGTTTTCTTTACCAATCAGGGGTATACACTCCCTGGTTGATGATTTCTTTTCCAATCAAGGGTGTACATCCCTGATTGATTTCTTTTCCCGATACAGGGTATACACAACTGTAGTCGATGCCAATCAAGGGTATACACTCCCTGGTTGATGATTTATTTTCCAATCAAGGGTATACACTCCCTGGTTGGTTCTTTCTTTTCCAATCAAGGGTATACTATCCCTGGTTGATCTCTTCTTATCCAATCAAGGGTATACACTCTCTGGTTGATGCTTTCTTTTTCAATCAAGGGTATGTACTCCATGGTTGATTTTCTTTTCCCGACGCAGGATATACACTCCCGTAGTCGATGCCAATCAAAGGTATACACTCCCTAGTTGATGTTTTCTTTTGCAATCAAGGGTATACACTCCTTGGTTGATGTTTTCTTGTCCAATCAAGGGTATATACTCCCTGGTTGATGTTTTATTTCCCAATCAAGGGTATACACTCCCTGGTTGATGTTTTATTTTCCAATCAAGGGTATACACTCCCTGGTTGATGCTTTCTTTACCAATCAAGGGTATACACTCCTGGTTGATGCTTCCTTTCCCAATCAAGGGTATACACTCCCTGGTTTATTTTCTTTTCCCGACGTAAGGTATACACTGCCGTAGTCGATGCCAATCAAGGGTATACACACCCTAGTTGATGTTTTCTTTTCCAAACAAGGGTATACACTCCCTGGTTTATTTTCTTTTCCCGACGTAAGGTATACACTGCCGTAGTCGATGCCAATCAAGGGTATACACACCCTAGTTGATGTTTTCTTTTCCAAACAAGGGTATACACTCCCTGGTTGAATTTTTCTTTTCCAATCAAGGGTATACACGCCCTGGTTGATGCTTTTTTTTCAAATCAACGATATACACACCCCGGTTGATGTTTTCTTTTCCAATTAAAGGTATACACTCCCTTGTTGATGTTTTATTTTCCAATCAAGGGTATACACTCCCTGGTTGATGCTTTCTTTTCCAATCAACGACACACACTCCCTGGTTGATTTTGTTTATCCGACACAGGGTTTACACTCCCTGGTTGATTTTCTTTACCTTACGCAGGGTATACACTCCAGTAGTCGATGCCAATCAAGGGTATACACTCCCTGGTTGATGTTTTATTTTCCAATCAAGGGTATACACTCCCTGGTTGATGCTTTCTTTTCCAATCAACGATACACACTCCCTGGTTGATTTTGTTTATCCGACACAGGGTTTACACTCCCTGGTTGATTTTCTTTACCTTACGCAGGGTATACACTCCAGTAGTCGATGCCAATCAAGGGTATACACTCCTTGGTTGATGTTTTCTTTTCCAATCAAGGGTATACACTCTCTGGTTGATATCTTCTTTTCCAATCAATGGTATACACTTCGTGGTTGATGTTTTCTTTCCAATCAAGGGTATGTATTCCCTGGTTGATTTTCTTTTCCCGACGCAGGGTATACACTCCCGTAGTAGATGCCAATCAAGGGTATGCACTCCCTGGTTGATGTTTTCTTTTCCAATCAAGGGTATACACACCCTGGTTGATTTTGTTTACCCGACGCAGGGTATACACTCCCTAATTGATTTCTTTACCCGACACAGGGTATACACTTCTGTAGTCGATGCCAATCAGGGGTATACAACCCCTTATTGATGTTTTCTTTTCCAATCAAGGGTATACACTCCTTGGTTGATGTTTTCTTTTCCAATCAAGGGTATACACTCCCTGGTTGATGCTTTCTTTTCCAATCAAGGGTATACAATTCCTGGTTGATTTTTTTCCCGATGCAGGGTTGATAATTCCCTGGTTGATTTCTCGTAATCGATGCCAATCAAGGCTATACATTCCCTGGTTGATAATTTCTTTTCCAATCAAGGGTATACACTCCCTAATTGATGCTTTCTTTTCGAATCAAGGGTATGTACTCCGTGGTTGATGCTTCCTTTTCCAATCAAGGATATACACTCCCAGGTTGATTTTCTTTTCCCGACGCAGGGTATACACTCCCGTAGTCGATGCCAATCAAGGGTATACACTCCCTGGTTGATGTTTTATTTTCCAATCAAGGGTATTACCTGGTTTATGCTTTTTTCCAATCAAGGGTATACAGTCCCTGGTTGATTTTCTTTTCCCGACGTAAGGTATACACTGCCGTAGTCGATTCCAATCAAGGGTATACACTCCCTGGTTGATGTTTTCTTTTCCAATCAAGGGTATACACTCCCTGGTTGATATTTTCTTTTCCAATCAAGGGTATACACTGCCTGGTTGATGCTTTCTTTTCCAATCAAGGATATACACTCCCTGGTTTATTTCTTTTCCCGACACAGGGTATACACTCCCGTATTCGATGCCAATCAAGGGTATACACACCCTGGTTGATGTTTTTTTTTTCAATCAAGGGTATACACTCCCTCGTTGGTGCTTTCTTTTTCCAATCAAGGGTATACACTCCCTGGTTGATGTTTTATTTTCCAACCAAGGGTTTACACTCCCTTGTTTATGCTTTCTTTTCCAATCAAGGGTATACACTCCCTGGTTGATGTCTTCTTTTCCAATCAAGGGTATACACTCCCTGGTTGATGCTTTCTTTTCCAATAAAGGGTATGTACTCCCTGGTTGATTTTCTTTTCCCTACGCAGGGTATAGACTCCCGTAGTCGATACCAATCACGGGTATACACACCCTGGTTGATATTTTCTTTTCCAATCAAGGGTATACACTCCCTGGTTGATGTTTTCTTTTCCAATCAAGGGTATACACTCCCTGGTTGATGTTCTTTACCCGACGCCGGGTATACACTTCCGTAGTCGATGCCAATCAAGGGTATACACTCCTTGCTTGATGTTTTCTTTTCCAATCAAGGGTATACACTCCTTGGTTGATGTTTTCTTTTCCAATCAAGGGTATACACCCGCTGGTTGATGCTTTCTTCTTCGATCAAGGGTATACACTCCCTCATTGATTTTCTTTACCCGACACAGGGTATACACTCTCGTAGTCGATGCCAATCAAGGGTTTACACTCCCTGGTTGATGATTTATTTTCCAATCAAGTGTATACACTCCCTCGTTGGTGCTTTCTTTTCCAATCAAGGGTATACACTCCCTCGTTGATATGTTCTTTTCCAATCAAGGGTATACACTCTCTGGTTGATGCTTTCTTTTTCTATCAAGGGTATGTACTCTCTGGTTGATTTTCTTTTCCCGACGCAGGGTATACACTCCCTCGTTGATATGTTCTTTTCCAATCAAGGGTATACACTCTCTGGTTGATGCTTTCTTTTTCTATCAAGGGTATGTACTCTCTGGTTGATTTTCTTTTCCCGACGCAGGGTATACACTCCCGTATTCGATGCCAATCAAGGGTACACACACCCTGGTTGATATTTTTTTTTCCAATCAAGGGTATACACTCCCTGGTTGATGTTTTATTTTCCAATCAAGGGTATACACTCCCTGGTTGATGTTCTTTACCCGACGCAGGGTATACACTTTCGTAGTCGATGCCAATCAAGGGTATACACTTCCTGATTGATGTTTTCTTTCCCAATCAAGGGTATACACTCCCTGGTTTATTTTCTTTTCCCGACGTAAGGTATACACTACCGTAGTCGATGCCAATCAAGGGTATACACTTCCTGATTGATGTTTTCTTTCCCAATCAAGGGTATACACTCCCTGGTTTATTTTCTTTTCCCGACGTAAGGTATACACTACCGTAGTCGATGCCAATCAAGGGTATATACTCCCTGGTTGATGTTTTCTTTTCCAATCAATGGTATACACTCCCTGGTTGATGTTTTCTTTTCCAATCAAGGGTATACACCCCCTGGTTGATGCTTTCTTCTTCGATCAAGAGTATACACTCCCTGGTTGATTTTCTTTACCCGACACAAGGTATACACTCCCGTAGTCGATGCCAATCAAGGGTATACACTCCCTGGTTGATGATTTATTTTGCAATCAAGGGTATACACTCCCTCGTTGGTGCTTTCTTTTCCAATCAAGGGTATACACTCCCTGGTTGATGTTTTATTTTCCAACCAAGGGTTTACACTCCCTGGTTTATGCTTTCTTTTACAATCAAGGGCATAAACTCCCTGGTTGATTTTCTTTACCCGACGCAGGGTATACACTTCCGTAATCGATGCCAATCAAGGGTATACACTCCCTGGTTGATGCTTCCTTTTCCAATCAAGGGTATACACTCCCTCGTTGATTTTCTTTTCCCGACGCAGGGTATACACTCCCATAGTTGATGCCAATCAAGGGTAATATCTCCTTGGTTGATGTTTTCTTTTCNTCTGGTTGATGCTTTCTTTTTCTATCAAGGGTATGTACTCCCTGGTTGATTTTCTTTTCCCGACGCAGGGTATACACTCCTGTATTCGATGCCAATCAAGGGTATACACACCCTGGTTTATATTTTTTTTTCCAATCAAGGGTATACACTCCCTGGTTGATGTTTTCTTTTTCCAATCAAGGGTATACATTCCCTAGTTGATGTTTTATTTTCCAATCAAGGGTATACACTCCCTGGTTGATGTTTTATTTTCCAACCAAGGGTTTACACTCCCTGGTTTATGCTTTCTTTTCCAATCAAGGGTATACACCCCCTGGTTGATTTTCTTTACCCGACGCAGGGTATACACTTCCGTAGTCGATGCCAATCAAGGGTATACACTCCCTGATTGATGATTTCTATCCCAATAAAGGGTATACACTCCCTGGTTTATTTTCTTTTCCCGACATAAGGTATAAACTGCCGTAGTCGATGCCAATCAAGGGTATATACTCCCTGGTTGATGTTTTCTTTTCCAATCA
>ML315202.1:0-29171 GCA_005239505.1 Nicotiana paniculata
AACAACTTCAAGAAGTGCACGGAAGTTTCAAAAATAAGCAAGTGACAAGAAAAAGCCTCAAGAGGTGACTCAACAACACTAGTCTACTACAAATGCTCAACTCGTTAATTTTTTTTTTTTTGAATATATCAATTTCACCATTAAATCCTAATTCATGTGCCTTCACAAGAGAGAAAGAAAGTCCCAACTCACAATATTTACAATGACAACAACAAGGGACATATTTACAAAGACACTCACACTCACAAAGACTTTCAAGTGTTACAACCAATCATACCATAGGCTTGCCCTTATTTTAATTCATCGCATATTCAAAAATATTCGGTTGGAGATCCCATAAGGGCTTTTTAAGCTTGCAACGTAGGTTTAGGGAAGGGTAGGCTACACATTTGGGAAAATGACTACACCCTCCTTGAACACTACTCACATTTTCCTTTCTTGTTGCGCTTTGTTTCTTTTCAAACCACATAGCTTCATTTGCATCTAGTTACCAACATAGAACCACTTTAAGCACCTCGCTGCATTTCTTCAAAGCTCCCATATTTATTTACATATACACATTTCTTTTCTCTTCCTTTTTTGTATTTTTCTTTTGGAGCTTGAATAATTTCAAAAGAATCTTTTGAGGCATATATTTTGCACTCAGTGTACAACCTTACTAATTTCCACTTTGACACTACACCCCCAACTTAGGCTTTTTGCCTCATTCTCAATATTCAAGGAGGAACGGGTTCAAAAGAGGAATTATTTTGCAAAAGGGAAAGGTTTGTACTGAGTTGACCAAAGAAAAATTTCAAGGCTCAAATGGGGTACTAGTGATAATATCTATACAATGGTGGCTCGAAAGGCTAACGAGGTTTTCAAATAACACAAAGAATGCCTAAGGTCATTTCTCCAACCAAACACAATTATCATTAGCATTGAAAAACTAACCGGGCAAGTTCTAGATGATGGAAGTAGGCACAAGATTTATTTATACAAACACTAACACACATGACACATGAATTAATCAAGATGGATCAATTTCATTTTTTTAATTTTTTTTTTATAGGAGTTTAGAGCAATATTTTCGAACTAGTTTGCAAGGAGTCAATAAAAGAGCCAAGAATTTATCACCAAAATTAACCTTCACCATGCAACTTACTTGTTTTCATTCAAAATCAAATTTCGGAGGGGTATTCTTAGTTCACATTTCACATACAAGAGACTAATTTCTTTAGTACCAAATAATCCAAAAGTCTCTTCCTAGCAAAACAAGACTAATTCCCTTAAGAAAGTTGTCACACCATCTATCATAGGGACAAGTCACCCGGTTCACTTCAAAAATTGTTTCTTGGGAAAGAACCGTAGCATGAAGAAAACCCAAGGAAGTATTATTACGGAAAATAAACCAACTACTAAAAATAAAACTAAAAAGCTAAAAATAAAACCAACTACTAAAGAAAATAAACCAATCAAACCAAGCTTAGCAAAAATCATAGATATACTCCACAACAAGCCCGGCAAGGGCACATAATATCCATACATAACAACGAAGCCCGGGAAGGGCACATAACAATGTCACAAACTATGTCATGAAAGATAAAATGTGCAAAAGCCACCCCCAACTTGAAACGTTGCAGTGTCCTCACTACACAATAACAAAATAAATAGCAAAGTTTGAGGGTCTCCCTATTCACACGAATGGGGTTCACAATAACCCAACACTGAACTAGCACACACTCCCTACTCTCAACCAAATCCTCAATCTAAATCTAACCTAGTTTTCAAGGTAACAAAACAAAATAAGAAAAAAGAAAACGACTATGGAATGTACAGGACCATTGAAGGCCCGAACACACAAATACATAATAATACAAACAAAAAGAGAGGAAGAGAGGAGTGAGGGGTAGAGATTACCTGGGTTCTTACGATTTGTAGTGAGTGAGAGTTGAGAGGAAGTGAGGGATTTTTTTTTTTTGTTCTTTGAAGTTTAGGGGCGTAGATGGTAAAGAAAAACTGACCTGGGGGGGTGGGATTTGGGAATTTACCTGGGCGACTTTCGCACCTGCGAAAATATATCCGCACCTGCGGTTACGCACGTGCAAAAAATAAACCGCTCCTGTGATGAAAACCGCACCTGCGGGCAGACGGCCGCTTTTGCGAGACCACACCTGCGGAAGCCGGACCGCAGGTGCAAAATCACTAGGCTCAGCAACAAGCAGACTGTTGGCATCTGCTATCGCATAGTTGATCGCGGATGCCACTCTGCTACAACATAATTGACATGGGGCGTAGCAGAGTTGGTCAGTGTGTTTTCCCAGCAATTGTATTATTTTCTTGCACTGATTTTGACCACCCGGTATCCCCGACTTGCTCAAATCAACTCCGAAAAATGTGAAACTTGGCAGATTGGTTAGAAAAAATATAATAAGCTATTCTAAAAACAGAAAATTTCAAAAATGACCAAAAATTTTGAAAAACGATGGGTTGCCTCCCACCAAGCGCCGCATTTAACGTCGTGGCACGACGCAAATCAACTTTACCACTTTTCTCGCCACTTGGATGCTATGAATTGATCCCCAAGCTTGGAATCAAGCTTGTGACAACGAGCGGTGGGGAATGTCATTTTGTTTTCTTGTGTCCTCAATTTGCAAGATGTATGGTAAGAACTTTTTCTCCTCGCAACGCTCCATTGACTCGTGTAGTTCAACTTCCGTTTTACCACACAATTCCAATGTTGAAAAATGCTTGGAATGTGCCTTCAAACCTCCAACTTGCAATTTTTTCCGGATTTTGACATCCTTGTTTTCCCCCGGAATAGAGTCAATTTCAACCAAATTTTCAATCACCCCAGTTGACTCTAATTCCATATTTTTGTTGGCATCACTAACACTCATGGAGTCGGTTGGTGGATGTTCAAGGCTTGATTCCTCAAAGTAAAACTCACTCTCACCCTCGGAATTGGACTCTTCTTGGCTTCCATCTACACTTTCAACTTGAGAGGCATAGTGAGCCTCCAATAATGCTTGCATTTGATCCTCCAAAGTGCGGATGTGCTCATCATTTTGAGTCACTTCATGCTTCAATTCCTCGAGTACAAAGTTGTGTTTTTCCTTATTTTCAAGAACGACCTCCAACATGAGCATTATCCTCTCATTTTGAGCATTTGAGAGTTCTTCTTGGTTTTGTTCAAGTACCAAGGAAGAATTTTCAACTTCAACCTCTAAGGAAGGTTCTTGGTTATCACTCACCTCCAAGGCTTTTTGAACCCTCGAAGCTTCAACCATAGCATCCATTTGTGAGTGCAACCTTTCAAGTGCCAAATCATTTTTCTCCAAAAGTTCTTCCAAGGAATTTTGCTCATGGTTCCCTTCTTCAAGTAGGCACTCCAACATGAACTTGAACTCTCCATTTCTACCATGCTCACTTCCCTCCACTTCTTCACCCCTAAAATTTCCATCACAAAAAGTAGAACCATCATAGTGGGGGCTTGGGGAAGGGAAGGACAAATATGAACAATCATATGAATAACCATTTTGGAGACCACACATATCACAAATACTCCACTTATGGGTTTGAGATTGTGCGCACAATCCATCCCCGGGAGAATTTAAACATTTTTGCCACGAGTGTGGTCCTCCACAATAAGGACAAGGGTCATCAAAGTATGAACAACTACCATCCGACCAATTTACATAATATGATGCCAATCTTTTATTTTTTTTATTTTTTTATACATGAAAAATTAAGAAAATAAACAAGAAAAATAATTACACAAATGTTCACAAGTTTGAATCAAAGCACTTATGCTTACTTCTCAAACAACCTAAATTACGCCAATTGTTCCCCGGCAACGGCGCCAAAATTTGATACGCTCAAATTACACCTTAAAATAGTGTAAGNTTAGCTAATCCCTTTGGAAACATTAAAGAACAAGAATAATTAAAGAAACAATAACTCACTTCATAAATATAATAAAATCATTCAATACATAAGCACAACAAGGTATTTAATCCACACTTTAAATATGTAAATTTCCATAAACAAGATTCAAGTGTTGGAAATAAATACTACACACTTAAATATACAATACAAAGCAAGGAAATGAAGAAACAAACATAAATGGGTAAGAAAACCTTAACCACAAGAGTTAAATCTTCAAATCCCAAGTGTGCGTGCAAACCCTAGCTTCAAGACTTGTTCTTCTCTCCATAAAATTATATTTACAAAGCCAAAGATATCCCAAAGATGTCTGCTAGGTCGAGTGTATGAGAGTGGGGAATGAGAAATGTGATTTTACATATTTGTCCAGGTCTGATGTCCGTTGACCGCACCTGCGGAAGAATCTTCGCAGGTGCGATTCCGCAGGAGCGGAAATCCACTCGCAGGCGCGGTTCTGGATGGCTTGATCAATTTACCCAGATGCGGATAAATGGTCGCACCTGCGGTTCCGCAGGTGCGAGTTTGTGTGGTTGTGCCTTCCTTCGCAGGTGCGATCTCGCACCAGCAGCCCAGAGTTTGCAGGTGCAGGATCACTGAGGCTTTTTGTGCACTTTTCACCACTTTTTGTTCAACTTCATTCCAATTCAACACCCACCACTTCATGGCATCATTTCCCTGAAAATTGAGCAATTACACACTAATAACAACCTCAAGTTATCATTGAACGATAAAAAATCTAACAAAAAGAGGCCAAAATGAGTGGTAAAATCACCACTCATCAGCTCTCTCTTCTTCAAGCCAAGACCACAACCTCCTCTGCCCCTTCCCAGCCTTAGGAGTCTAGTGCCTCCAAAACCCCCTTCTATGACCCAGTTTGGGATTGTTTAGTTTTATTTTTTCTGTTTGCTCATGGTTGCTACTGTTCTTAATTATTTTTGTGTATGGTGCCTGATCTACTGTCTAATCAATGAATTTTGCTGTTTGGTTATTGTATTTGTCTCAGTTTCTTAAATAGCTTACATTTGATTGGTTTCCTTTGATGATTAATTCATGATTTGCATTTGCAGTTGCCTCAATGGCCATGAGTAATTGTTAATAATTCTGGTAAGTTTATCATTTTGCAACTTTTCGATGTTGCCAAAAGGGGGAAGATATGTGCTTTTTCAAAATTTCAATGCTTTTAGTGATATTTATAACCTAATGAACCTGGTCTCTCTATGATGAATGCTTAAATCTATAAAAAGTGTCTATGTTGGATTGAACTATGTACAGGGTTAAGCACAGAGTTTATCATCATCAAAAAGGGGAAATTTGTTGAATCAAATCATTGCATGGTTTTGAAGATTGACAAATGCCAACTCAGTTGAACCAGGTCCATCAGGGCAAACATAGTCAAACAGACCCATTAGCATGAGAAGCATTCATACACAAGAGATAAACATTATCTGTGAACTAAGAGGTTATCTAGAACTAAGAGGTTATCTCCTAAGTGAAAAGGTTGCAAATTGATAAGAAGATGAAGGTTGATTTCAGGTAGGATAGAATCGAGATCAAGGAAGTTGAGATAAACTCAAACTCTTCCACCAAGGAAGAGTTGTATTAGAACTGAACGACAATGTCTTAAGTACTGATTCCATAAAATGTTGAAGCATTCCTGCTGAAAAATAACTCACAAACACAGAATCTAAACAAGAACTGAAAGCAAAATTACCAAAGCAATTTGGCAAGCAGAATCCTTGTGCAACACAAAAACTACTTGAACTAGCTAGAAGAACCAATTCTATCTGTTGTCTTTTGAGTCTAGTTGTTTGTAGTAGGTGATTACATATTGTATCTTTTAGCTTTATCAAGAAGCAATTGTAATAGGTACACACTGTTCAAGTTAGAGTTAACTTGAAGTATGTCGCAAATAGCTAGAGGCTAGTTTGCGACAAAGGGATTAGAGTTAGTCCTTAGATTTACAAAAGAGTTTATTTTGTAAATGTTGTTTGGCTCGTTGACATAGTGAAGAGTTTGGGAAAATCCTACTGGGAAGTAGGTCGTGGTTTTTGTCACATTGAGCCAGGTATTTTTCCACGTAAAAATTGCTGTGTTCTTTAGATTTTACAATTAATTTTCCGCAAACTGTAGGAGTTGGAACACCAAGAAGAACCAGGTTCTTCTATAACAACAACACTAAAAAATTGGACACCATACAAATCACCCACCCCTCTTGTGTGGTATTGACACATAAAACATCAAAAGCAATTGGAAACCAAGACCGAGGACAACACCTTCAGTTGGCATCGGGTAGATCCAGAAGGGAACATTGTTAACGAGGGTAAAAAATATTTGCCACCGAATGACATTAAATGAAGAATATTCCTCAGTTGTGGATACACATCCGTTACAGAGAATTTTGGCATTCATTACATGTCATTACATATTCGTCAATGGTCCCATTTTTGTCATTTAAGAGGGGCTTGATCCTAAGACCTTGTTCCTAGGTTTATCTATAAATAGTAACTTCAACAGTAATTGCAAGACATGAAAATTCTGAAAAACTTATGCTACACATTATTCCAAGCTAAATAATACTTTATTTTCTGTCTAATGATATTGTTATTGCTACCTCCAGAAGCCTTGATCCCAAAACCAAGCTGTCTGCTATTTTATCTCGATCCCAACGCTAAGTCTTGAATTTTATTTAATTATTTATCATTTTAGGATCAAATTGATTTGCTTTTCTATAAACCACACTATAAATTCAACTGTACCATTTTACGGGTAAATAGTTTGGCGCCCACCGTGGGGCTTAGGCAATTGCGTGATTGAGTTGATCCTTGCATCTATTACTAATTTGTTTGATTTTTTGTTTCTTGGAAAAAATCATAAAAAATGGTAGCTAACAATGTCAACATCGCACACAACGTCGAGGCACAATAGAACCTCCCTAAACACGAGAATTTTATAAGTGACACCCACAACAAGGAGGACGTAGCAACGGCGGTTCATGGCGGGCAATATCCCCTAAACGTACGGGAGCCAACTCCTGATGATGTTGAGGACAAGCGCGTAGCATAAACAGTGAGGATCTTGGGAGAACAACAAAAGGCCATCATGGGCCATTCCCACGGTAAGACCAGGCCATGATAGAGTTAAGGCAAGCATTTTCGGGTGCTTCCAATAACGTGAATGGAAGAGGCCGAGTTCCTCCCAACGCTCAGTGAGGTCGGCTTCGACGAGAGGGAAGACAACGAATTTGGTAACAACAACAGTAATGATCCCTTCAAAGACAAGCTCATCCGATTTATGAGGACTAAATTCCGGGCGCACCACCAGTGTTGAAAGGACCGGACTCAAAGAAATACACCTAGTTGATGTTTAAACCAAGCACAACACCATAATTAATTCTGAAACGGTCGAAAATGCCAAATTTACCAAAATATGATGGGACTTCGGACCCTCGGGAGAACATCACAACATATACAATGGCACTGAAAGGAAACGACTTGGCTCCACACGAAATTAAGTCGGTCCTGCTGAAGAAGTTTTGAGAACCCCCCGCGAAGGGTCCCCTGACATGTTATTCACTCTTACCCAAACACTAGATAGATTCGTTTGAGATGCTCGCAGACTCCTTTATCAAGGCCCATACCGGGGCCAGGAAGGTACATGCTCAAAGGGCTGGCATATGCAGAATTGCGCAAGAAGAGTCCGAATCACTGCATTGGTTCAAGACCAAGTTTCAGAAAGAAAGGATGATGCTACCTATTGTGCCAGATGAATGGTCCGCCGAGGCACTTACTAAAGGGATGAACCTAAGAAGCTCTGACGCCACCCAAATATTGAAATAGAGCTTGCTCGAGTTCCAGAAAACTACATGGGCGGATGTCCATAATCGTTACATATCAAAGATAAGAATAGAAGATGATCAGCTCGAGTTCCCAACATCAAAAAAGATTCGAGATCGAGAAAAGAACAAGGATAAATTGAACGATGATTGGATGCATATTGACGATCTTCTAAGGGCCAGTTTTTGCCCTACGAAAGGGTTGAAGGATGCGGCAGAGGGTTCCGTTCGGCGGATAGATTCGCTACCGATAGAAGAACTGTCTGTGGCCAAAATAGCAGGTCATTGCAAGATAAAGAGGTATCGGGCTCCTGGGATTCCACATATCCCAAGATGTCCGAATAAAATTTCAATGTCCGCGTAGTGGAGATGGTATCGGCGATGAGGAACATCAAGGAAGCACGGTTTCCGTGGCCGATAAGATCCCAGCCAGAGGGACCCTAATCTATGGTGCGAGTATCACGGGACTAAGGACCACCATACTGGGGACTGCCGACATTTACGCGAGGAGGTGGAAACGTTGTTGAAAAATTAAAATCTCAGAGAGTTCTTAAACGACCGAGCTAAAAACAATTATGGCCACAATAGGGACAACACAAAGCCTCAAATATATGTGAAGACCCTCCCGGGAAAACCATCAACATGATTTTTGGGGAAAATGAAATCAACGGTGTAACCTTTGGCAGAAAAAAAGATAAAAGTATCGGTGACTCATAGAAAGAGAATCTGGGAAATTGCTGAGGACGACATCACCTTCATAGAAGGCGACGTCGATGGACTTTTATTGCAACATAACGATGCCCTGGTAATTTCTCTTAATGTTCTAGATTTTAAAATTAAATGTGTTTTGGTGTACCCAAGAAGTTCAACCAATATCATTCAATGGAGAGTTTTGGGGCAAGCCAAGTTAATTGAAAGTATCATTCCGGCAACAAAACTCCTCGTCGGGTTCAACTTAGCAAGCTTGACAATTCGGCGGAGATCTTGCTGCCCACGAACACCGGGGGTCACGAAGACTACCTTATTTGAAGTGGTAGATGGAGAGTGGAAACTCTCTATCCTCACCTCGTAAAATTAGCCTTAGCTCTCATAGTTGCCGCTTGAAAGCTTAGGCCTTAGTTTCATTGCCACCCAATAGCCATGGTGACAACTTTTCCCCTGCGAAATGTACTTCACAAACCTAAATTGTCAGGTCGGCTAGCCAAATGGGAAGTTGAAATTAGTGAATTTGATATTGAATAAAAACCCAGGATTGCAATCAAAGCACAAATTTTGGCCGATTTCAGTCCCGGGCTACTGCCTTTGGCCACAAATGGAGCAGTAATGGTATCAAAAATTATATCAGGAGTGTGGATCTTGTTCACGGACGGATATTCCAACGTGAAAGGTTCCGGGCTTGGAGTATTCTTAATCATCCCTCGGGAGAAGTCTTGAGGCAGGCCATAAAAAATGTTCTCTTGACTAAAAATGAAGCCGAGTATGAGGCTTTGATTGCAGGACTTGAACTGGCCCTTCAAATGTGATTCCCAACTTGTAGTAAATCAAGTATATGGAATCTTCGACACCGAGGAGGAACGCATGCAGAAATGTATGGTGAAAGTTCAAACTCTACTCGCACAATTCAGGTAATGGTTAATTACTCACATCCCAAGAGAAGAAAACACATAAGCAGATGCATTGACCTATCTGGGCTTGTCCACTAAAATGAATGGTTAGATTTCAGTACAGTCATACAGCTTATGCACTCCATACTGGATGTGGATAGTTATTATGAAGTAAATACAACCAACTTGGTCTGGGACTAAAGAAATGAAATCATCGACTATCTTGAGCATGAAAAGTTTCCCGAAGACCCGAAGACATCCCGAGCACTCCGTACCAAAGTAACTCATTACAGCTTCTGGGGAGGACAATTATACAGAAGATCGTTCCGAGGCCCGTTAGACCGATGCTTGGGCGCCTCTGAAGCTAATTACATCATAAGAGAGATTCAGGAAGGAATTTGTGGAAATCATTCAGGTGCAAACTCATTGGTGTTAAAATTAGTTAGGGAATGATACTACTGGCCCCAGATGGAACAAGACGCTAAGGCGTTTCAGAAATACGACAAGTGTCAACGCCATGCGCTGTTAGTGCACCAACAGGCAGAGCTTTTGCACTCGGTATTATTCCCATGGCCATTTATGAAATGAGGGATGGACATAGTCGATCTATTGCTACAAGCTCTCGATAAGATAAGGTATGTTTATTATTATAACTGATTACTTCACTGAGTAGGTTGAAGCAAGTCCTTACCAAAAAATTGGCGAGCATGAAGTGTTCGATTTTCAATAGGAAAAGATAATCGGCAGGTTTGGAATACCGAAACGGGCCACATTTCATAGGCTGAAAGGTCACGAAATTTCTTGAAGACCTAAAGATTAAAAGAATCACATCTTCGCCATACCACCGGAGCACAAATGGGCAGGCGGAATCAACCAATAAGGTGATTATTCAAAACCTCAAAAAGAGGTTGGAAGCAGCCAAAGGAAAGCGGCCTGAAGAGTTACCGGGAGTGTTTTGGGTATACCGGAGGACGACTAAGTCAAGAACGGGAGATATACCTTTCTCTCTCATATACGAGGCAGAATCTCTAATCCCGGTAGAAGTAGAAGAACCGACCTTGAGGTACTTTCGGGCAGACGAAGAGACAAATAACAAAGCGTTGCTAGTCAAATTGGAGCTACTTGACAACCACAGGGACTTAGCCCACATAAGGATGGTAGCCCAAGAAACAAAGAATGGAAAGATATTATAGTCGAAGAGACAATCTCCATTATTTCAAGGTAGGAGACTTGGTTTTAAGGAAAGTAACTCAAAATATCCGTGAGCTCAACTCAAGGAAGCTGGGTCTGACGTGGGAAGGCCCCTAACAGGTTTCAGTTGTCACTAGAAAAGGATCTTATGAACTGGAAAACCAAGACAAAGTCAAAATCGTCAACTAAAATGTGACCTACCTCAAAAGGTATTATTGTTGATGAGTGCCACTTATACTGAAAGTATGTGATGCACTTTTTTTTCCTTCGTCCAGTTTTTGTCCCAATTGAGTTTTTTGGGAAGTTTTTTAACAAGGCAGCAATGGAGAACATACTACGAAGGAAACTCCATTAGCAGAAATAAAACCTTTAAACAACAAGGCATCGAAATGACAAACCACTGCGAGATGGTTAAATAGTCTTTGGGAAATTCGTAATGGGAAGCAAAACTTTCCACCGGACCGAAGGCTACTCAACCATTTACAAGTGTTTTCCCTACAATCCATTGGGGTGGTTAGATAATCTTTGGCTCGATAGAAAAGTTACTAACGAGAAACGAAGCTTGCTATCGGACCAAAGATTATCCAACCATCCACTAGTGGAATGCTCGAAGGAGCAAGACTTCTAGTGTTCAAATTCGCATTCGAATACTGGGGAATGATATGAGAATGCGGCAACCCAATGGCCATAGAAACCGGGGCTACGAAGTCGAAACATAGATGCCTCATCGGAATTGGGGACTGCACAACCAACCCCGTAGAAACAAGTTGAAAAAATTAGCTACATGTAATGGAATTTTCTTTTCTTTTAGAAAAATGAATGCTTATGTACTTATGAAACCCTCATAATAAAGGGTTGGTTTCGGAAGAGCTTATTCCCGGAATCCAAACGCTATCAAGGAAAAATGCACCCGAACCCTTGCATAATTCGACACAAAAAAGTAAACTTTGTGCAATGCTTAAACAAAAAGAAATTCTATTTATCAAATGTTCCAAGCAGAACAAGTACAAAAAATGCAAAAATAAAACAACAAAGAAAGAGAAAACAAAAAGCTAAACTACATTACCCCCAGAAATGGGGGGAGAGAAGCATCAGTGCCCCCGGGAGAAGTATGTGGATCTGCAGCCAGCTCGTGATCTTGGACTTCATCATTATTTTCCTCAATTTACTCCTCTATTCTTGAGAACTGAGAACCGAAACTTGAAGAGTCGATTGCATCAAGATTAGCTAGGAGGCGTCTTTGAGCAGTTCACTGTAGCTCCCGGGACTTGGAGATTTCATCATCAATATCAATGATGCCCGCTTTGGCCTCTTCCAAAGTTTTTCCCCCAATGCTATACATAGAATATGTTTATTCAATTATGAGGGACTTCGCTCGGCACTGGAGTTTTGATTTAAGCCAATGAACCTTAGTCTAAAGGTCATCCCTCGGATCTCGCGGCGCTAAGGCTAAGATCAATATCACGGATAGTGGTTATATGAACCTTATTGTGCTCCATGATCCTATTATACCTATCCTCTATTTGGGCACGCTTCTCCTCGACAGTGATAACCTCTTTAGAATTGGAGTTCAAGGCTACCTCCGAGTTATTCAATCTCTCAATGGAGGTAGATTCGCGCTCGGCGCCAGCGAGCACCTCATTCTGAACCTCAGACCATTTATCCTTGGCTTCTTGGAACTATACATTTAATTGGGAGGCTTATTGGCTGAGGGCCATCACTTCCTGCTCACTCTGATGCAACCGAGACTCTAACGCACCACCTTCAATAGATTTTGCTTCCAGTACCGGGAGGCGAGCATCAATTTGGTCCCTCTCGGCCAACAACTGGCCCCGCTTAGATTGGAGTCCTTCTTTATCGAGGATCAATTTATGAAAGCCCTTGGAAACAAATAAGTTGTCCTGTAAAGAAAAAACCCAAGTTAGAAACCCTGTCATAGCAGGTTAGGAAGAAACAAGAAGTAAATAGAACAAGTATGTTATCATTGTTGTATTATGCATGGCATCGTTTAACAAACACTCTCCCGAGAGAGTGTATTTTCTTCTTATCCTTTTTTGAAACCAGCGATTTCAGATAGTTGGCAAGTTCCACTGGTAGATACCGAGAGGGAGACACTCCTCCTCCTATGGGACCTGCAGAAGGGGGAAAATAATTGTGCCCCAAATTCCCATGGTTTGGGGACTGGGGATGAGGGACTTCCTCCTCTCGGGCATCTGCAGCCGGTGGAGGTGATGTAGCAGTTGTTGGTGATGAAGGTATAGTTGGCGTAGAAGGAGATGAAACTGATGGTGTTATGGGTTGAGAAGAAGCTACAGCGGAGGCAGTGCAAGTTATTGGTTGCTCACCAACTGAATATGGAAGAGGCCCGGTACTTAGCCTCACAATACTGGGAGCAGCAGCTAGGACTGGAAAGAGAGAGTTGGCACTCTTCACCAAGTCAGACTCTCCCTAGAGGCTTGGGCATCGTCCTCGGATGGGTTTACAAGCTCTTTACATTGAGCATTATGTGGAGCTAATGAAGGATGTTATCTCCTTTATCAGTGGCTTACCCATCATCATCAATCACCATAGTGACTGCGGCTGTCTCGGGCGCGACTTTCTTCACCTTTTTATTCTTTCCCTCGACCGAGGAAGAACTCCGCCTTTTTAGTTTCTTGTTCTCTGACCGGGGACTCTGACAGGAAGTGCTTGCACTAAAAGCAGATCCGATGGTACCTATTTGGGTGAGAGCCTCCTTCAGTAACCTCGCAGCTTCCACGAGATCAACCAAAACATCTTCCTCAGGGATGCTAACAGAGACCTGCGGGAGACCTGAATCCAACAAAAAATGAGGTTAACCAGTTTTCTTATGCACAATGATGATATGGGGAAGAATTGATTTTACGAGTCAAATTACCATGATTCTTGGCCCTCCATCCTTATTTGGGGTCCAACCTTTTTCACCAGCTGGTCTCAGGCGTGGTGATGTCAAGAATCTTTTAAAACCACCGGTCCAATCCTTCAACCCTTGGAGGTGTCCAACGAGTTGCTGAAATAATGAAAACAGAAGGGTTTGGAACAACATGAAACAACTTTTTTTTCAGAAAAAAAAAAGACAGACTTTGAACTTACGTGTACAAGTCCAGGACTCAGGGAAATATGGAGTTGTGGCCAGGATGATATCTTTGATGGAAAAAACGACAAATCGCTCCATCCATCCACAATCTTTGTCGTCATCCATGTTGGTGAGAAAAACATGGTGGCCCAGTTTGCTAAAACTTATTACTCCCTCACAGAAAATCTTACGGGTGTAGAGATTCATCATGTGAGCCAAGGTGAGATCCTCCTTCACCTCCTGGCAAAATCTCCATAGACAAGCAACTGTTCGCCACACCAAAGGGCCCACCTGTGCTAAACAAATCTGGTATTTGTGGCACAGCTCCAAAATCACAGGTTCAAGTCCCCCGCTCAAAGAAAATTCACCCAAAGTAAATGGGTATGTATAAATATACATGAATCCCTTCTTAGGGCGGATAGATTAAGGGCATAGGCCAACAGCCCAAGTGCGAGAACTTGAAGAAGGGAACTTCTCTTCGAAGTCCTTGGGTGTGTTGAGTTGTTTGGGGATGTTTTGTCATTTCATTACATGTCATTACATATTCATCAATGCCCCCCCCCCCCATTATCGTCATTTAAGAGGGCTTGATCCTTGGTCCTTGTCCCTACGTTTAACGATAAATCGTGAATTTAACAACCATTATAAGACATGAAAATTCTGACAAACTTGTGTTACACATTATTCCAAGCTAAATAATACTTGATTTTCTGCCTAACGATATCCTTATTACTACCTTCGGAAGCCTTGCTCTCGGAACCAAGTTATCTGCTATTTTATCTTGATTTCAATGATAAGTCTTGCATTTTATTTAACCTATTTATTGTTTTATGATCAAATCGATTCGCTTGTCTATAAATTATGCTATAAATTCAATTGTACCGTTTTACTAGTAAATAATTAGGTTTTACTTATATACACTATCAAAGTAAAAGATATATATATATATATATATATATATATATATATATATCCTTATAGTTTAACTTGCCTAACCAATTGTCATTTTTATCAATTTATAAATTAATGCTTATCATTGTTTATCCGTAAAACACTACAGTTAAATTTATACGTGATTTCTAGACAACTAAATTAATTTGATCTTGAACTAATAAAAGAACTAAATAAATAGGCAATACTTAGCCTTGAGATGAAAATAAAATAGTGGAAATAATAGTTCCGGGAGCAGGGCTTCCGGGCACAACAACGTGAAAAAAAAAGCAAGAGAATTAAGTTGTATAAAGCTTTGAATAGATTGTAGCATAAGTTTTCCAGAAAATTCGTGTCTTTTACAATGATAACAGAGCTCACTATTTATAGCTGCACCTAGGGAACAAGGTCCTAGGATCATACCCTTCTTTAATGTCAATTATGAGGCCCATTGAAGAATGTGTAACGGTGGGCATGAATGACAAATTCTTTATAATGGGCAGTGTACTAAATATTGTAGACTATTCTCCATTAAATGCTACCGAGTGGCACACATTTATTGCATACCTATGACTATCATTCTTTCCGATGACAAATGGAACAGTTGTCTTCGGTTTTAGCTATCCTCTACCTTCGTCTCCACGTGTCACTCTTTTAAGCAATCACATAACATAACATATTTTACCCTATACAGATAGTCCCCCTGCTTTCCGATTACATAATTTTGTGTCACTGGGAAGTTGGTAGAAACATTCCTTTTTGCTGGAATTTCTCTGACCCCCTCTGAAAAGCTTCTGACGGTTGATTAGACACACGTCTCTTCGCATTTAATCCCCCAAACATGCGTTATCCAACGATTTAGCATAACCTTTGCCGGTTATCAAGGTAATTATGGCCACGAATTTAGCCGCCTAAAACTTTAATTGTAACACCCTGAATTTTATAAATAAATTATTTGTATTTAGGTGATCTTGTTTTTATTGCTAAAATTTTATCACTTTTATCAAATTTAATTTTCTACTTTATTTGATTAAAAAGCGGGGGGGGGGGGGGAAAAAAAAAANTAGTATATCCTATTGGATCCTTTAAGTCTATTTTGACCCATTTGATAAAATAATATCTAGCTTCCACCCATTTGGGAGATAACCCTTTTATATTAGCAAAATCACTTTCTCTCTCTCATAAGATATTTTCTTCTTCTTCTTCTTCTTCTTCTTCTTCTTCTTCTTCTTTGTTCTAGAGAACTCTCAATCCACACAAGTTCCATCCTCCCACTACTATCAAGATCACATTTGTTTATATAAAGGTTTTAGTCATTATCTTTTGAATATATGTTGGAATGTTATCTTCAAGGATCAAGATGGGTTAAGCTTATTTAAAATCCTAGGTTTGGATTTGTGGAGAGACTCTCTCAAACTTGTGGTAAGCTTCTTGTTCAATATATATTTTGGTGAAATTATTAAGTTTGTTGTTAGAGAATTTGAGATTTTTGAAAGTAAGAGATTTAATCCAGTTTTTGAACTGGACAGCAGTTAATATATTGAGCGTAACTTTTTCTCTAAAACTTAAATTGTAGTGCTTCAAAATGTTGTAGAAATATATGATAATATCTACAATTGTTATGAAGACCAAAATGGTCAGTTCTGCTGTCTACTATGTCAAAAGAGGGCTGAAATGCAGCGCAGAGTTGCTGCCAGATTTTCAGTAAAATGGTTGTGACCCAGTTAGTCCCCCTTTTTGATATTCATCATGATTTGGTTTAAACATATTTAAATTTCATACCTTATGTGAGTTTTGATTACGTGTTTAGGTACAAGAGATATTCGTTCAAGCTAAGGAACACACCTTAGGAAAATCGCTTTTTTCTTCGCTTAGGGGATCTTAAATCCCTTGATGTCATTTGAGCTTTAGAAATACTAAAGATCCATGGTTTGCACATTAACTTGAGTATTTATTTCAATTTAATTTGTTGGGATATTGTAAGTGGTTAAAGTTTGGTGAAATTCAGGTAAAAATTTATTGTCATATTGAATTGGTTGCTATTTTACTAGTTACTTGCTTTGTTGCTTGAGAAAGAATATCTTAAGGCATTTTTATTTATTATTGGTCATTGAGGGTATAATTTCGTAATTGAGTTATGAATATGTTAAATATCATATGGGTGTCATGTGAAGTATTTTTGAAAGACTATTTAACTCGCCCACATATACGTATTGCTTGAGTATCATTGCATTCTTGTTGGGATTTTATCCCTCTTGTGATAGTGGCTTTGTCACTTTTATTGATATGCCTTTTGTTTAGATCTTGAATTTGGACTCACACTCCATCATAATCATGGATTTTGTCCATTTTGAGTATGGATGGTAAAGCCATTTTCAATATGGCTCTTGATTCTCTTGATAATTGGGTGACGACCCTACTTGATCTAGGACTATGGTCCTTCTTGTTACTTGATTATATTTTGATGTAATTGCATGACGCATGTGTTGGGAGAATCAACTAATCAGTGGACTTTTTCAGATTATAGTTGAAAATCTTCTTGACATTTGAGATTTTAAATAATGGTATCTTGAACTATATTATGATTTGATATTTAGACCTCTTGAGATGATTGTACCTTCAATAAGTACTTGATGTTGATTTTAATAAGCTCATATCTAGAATTTATTCCTTGTATTCATTCCATAACTTACCTTTCTTTTATTATGAAATGTTAGTAAGTTTATGTGCCACTAAGCTTTATGCTTACCGATAGTTTGTTACTATTGTAGGTGATGTGCCGGGAGGTGCTTGAGGTTATCATTTGAATTAGACTCTTTGGAAGATTAGATGAAGATCACACTTGCATAGTCATATATAATTTTTGTATGTAAACTTTTGGGGATGTGTACATGATCCATATGATACAGTTAGATATGCACTCTTGAATGATTATTGGGTGAAACTATTATTTTGATAACTTAATCTTGATGAATGATTTGACTATTTTGCAGGTGTTTATGCCCACGTCTTGTAATTTATTAAATTTGGTACTTGAATTGAACTTGGGAGATTGTTTTTGAAGATTTAACTAGTTTTTATTTGATTGAGAGTTGAACTTTATGCTTAGCTTGAGTCTTAAATGGTGTTTGAAAAAGATATTCCTCTACTAGGTATTTGGTAAATTTTAAAGTATTAATTTAACTTAAATAGATGTTGCCGTTTTCTTTTTCTTTTTTTTACAGTTGTATCTTGAAATTTTAAAGAGATTTTTATGAGATTTTTTTTTCTAAGTTGAGATGTTGTATGTTGAAGTTTTTTCATGGGCATATTTTTTTCTCTTTTTGCTTTTTATTTTATTAAAAGAATGTTTAAATTTATAAGCATTATATTAGTGGTTATAAGTGGCACCCCTAGGGGGTTGCTGCATTACTTATACGCATCAACCTCTTTTATTAACACCCCATAATTCTCCAAACTCTATCGAACTCTCTTCGTTCAATTTGCACTCTATTCTTCAACCTTTCTTTAATTCTCTTCATAAGAGAAAGCTTTTCCTTCTTCTCTAACATATAATGGCTTCTTCATAAAAAAATATCAGTTCCTCAAAGAACAAAAACAAAGCAAATGAAGCCTCTCCTTCTAAAGTGAGCCCCATCATCCCCAGAAGTTTTGTCACAATTAAAGACTTCGAAGAGAAATTTCCTTCTACTAACTCTCGTACGTGGGCCGTTAGCAGATATCCTTCTTCCATCCACCCTTCCATTTTCCTGCTATGAAAGAAGCCAGGATTTAGACGTTATTTCCCCTGATCTGGAGGAGCGGGTAACCTTACCCAAGAAAGGTTTTACGTACATCTATACGTATCCCTTCACTTTGGGGATATTTTTTCTGAGTGGAGAGCTGGACTCTATTATTGCGGATTTTTGCCTCCGCTACCAGGTATGTTTGGCTCTGGTGAGTCCCTCCGTGTGGAGGACGATTGCTTGTCTTCGGCTCCTGTGCCATGAAACGGCGGAGGAGTCATCCCTAGATCACGTGATAAACTTTTATTCCCCCAAGATCTTCCGTGGTAGGGGGGGTGATTAACTTCAGCAAGCAAGGGCACCATGCACTGCTATCCAGCATAAGATGATGATAATTACTGTGGGTATATGGAACAGTTTGTTTCACTTTCCACCAGTGACATCATCCCGGCCTCTGCTCCTTGCTTCCCGGAATTGTGGAATCGCACTCGTATGTATACACTTAACTTCTAATTTTGTTAAATATTATTCCTCGTCATTATTAATTTTTATTCCTTTACCTTCCTTAGCGACTCGATGGGTTCCCCTAGGTTGAGGGCTTGGAATAATGGGTTCATAAAATTTTGGACGTTACTATGCTTGAAACCCGCTCGTGAAAAGAACTGTCCCTGAAATATGGGTGGAAGGCCAAAAATCATGGTAAGTTTAACTCATCTTTTCCTTACCTTTTCTTATGAAAAAGTTGTCTGATTCTTCTCTCCTGTTGAATATAGGTCTAACCTAGGGCTCAATTGTCATCCCCAAAGAGGACGTTTTGGTTGATCCTGCTAATGCGATGAGGCTACTGCAAAAGGATTTTTCATAGATAGGCATCTTCGGGCCTGCTTCTGGTGCAAGTGCTTCTTCTCGAAGTCCCCAGCCGTAGAATAAGAAACAAGAAAGAAGGCGTTCCTCCGCGGCCGGGGGAAATAATAAGAGGGCAAAGAATGCTAACCAAAATCATCTTTGGAAGTCGTGGTGAAGAGCCCTCAGCCCGATCCAGCCATAGATACCGTGATAATTGATGATGATGGAGAAGCTAGTGAGGAGGGAGATTCAATATATATAAGACGATGACCTTCCTCAACTCAACAGACTGCTCAATCTGTTGAGTTAGTTACACCAATCGAGGATGATGGCACGACTCTCTAGGGGGATTTTGAAATGGTGGAAAATGCCAACTCCCGTTTCCGGATCCCAGTCGCTGCTCCCGGTACTGTGGGCTTAGTACCGGGTCCCTACCGTCTTCGATTAACGAGCAACGAACAACCAACACTACATTTTTCGCAGCTGCTTCTCACCCGTCAACACCATCAGCTTCATCTCCTTCTTCACCAACTCTTCCACCAGCAACTGCTATATCATCTCCACCGGGCCGCATCCATCCAAGAAGAGGATGTTCCTCTCTCCCAGTCCCCAATTCATGAGAATTTGGGGAAAAATTATGCTGCTCCCTTAGAAGATCCGCAAAGGAGGAGGAGCATTACTATCTCGGTCTCCACCGAATGCAATTTTCTATCTCGATCGGTGGAACTTGCTAACTATCTGAAGCCTTTGGCTTCAGAAAAAGATTGGGAAAAGATACAGGCTCCCTCGGGAGAGTGCATGTTGAACAATGTCATTCACATCGCCGCAACACTACATTATTCATTTCCTTTATCATTTCTTCTGTCTTTGATTTAGTAACAACTTAAGTTCGCCTTTCTTGTTTTACAGGCCAATTTCCTTTCTTTCGAGGGCCTCCAGAGGTTGATTCAGGAAAAAGAAGAACTTACCTCCAGGAGGGACTAGCTTTTGGCTGAGCGGGACCAAACTGCTGCTCGCCTCTCACAACTGGAAGCCAAAGTTGATGAGGCCGTTGTGTTTGAGGCTCGTTTGCAGCAAAGTGAGCAAGATGTGGAAATACCTAACCAAGATATTTCACCACTGAGGGTTCAATTTGAAGAGTCCAAGGCCAAATGGATTGAAGTCTATAGTGACGTTCTTTTTGCATCCGGTCGTGAGGCTCCCTCCGCTGAGAGATTGACCAACTTGGAGGCAGCCTTGAACTCCAAAACTAAAGAGCTTGTTGTTGCTAGGGTGAAATATACCCAATTGGAGGAGAAGTATAAGAAGACTATTAAGCATAATAGAATTTTCAGCTCTACTATCTGCGAACTCGATGTTAGCCTCAAGTCTATTAGATCTGTCTAGGAAAACCTTTATGTCGAGGTTATCCAACTTAAAGAAGATCTCAAGCGTCGAGAGGCTTCCCCGTTGTTGAAAAAACATATGTTATATACATCATGAGGAGAAAACCCTTGGAAGAGGCTAAGGCGGTCGTCATTGACTTTGATGGAGAAATCACTAAAGCCCGTGAGCTAGAGTCGGCTGCTAAAAGGGGTCTCCTGGTAGGGCCTGATGCTTTGGGTTCTTCTGGTTCTAAGTCCAAATCGTCGAGAACTAAAGAGGAACCAGAGGGTAAAGACGTTGAAGGAAAAACTGACGAGGGTCAATATATTGACCAACGGCGGATCTACCCACTTCTCCTGGGAGCACGAATGCTTCTTTTCCTCTAGATTCTGGAGAAGCGGCAATTTAGCTTTTAATTTCTTTTCCCAGCTTTTGTACCTGCGTCGTTTTGGCACATTTATTGGGAATAAAAACATCATTTTCTCAAGTATTGCATGAGTCGTTATGTGTTCTTTAGTTTGAACACTTATGCAAGTTTTAATCTTTGTGTTCTTTCTTGCTTAAGTATTTTGCGCAAGTTTTACTGTTTGCGCCTGATTATGCAAGGATTTTGGGTGTATTTTCCCTCGAAAGCATTTGGATTTCGGGCAAAATTTATTCCAGAATCAACCCTTTTTCGTGAGGGTTTTTATAAGAGAGGGCCCTCTTATGTTTATAGTGCTCTTGAAGAGGACGTCTCATGTTCATTACGGCACTAGCATTTGAAGTACTTGTTTAACTTTCAAATGACAAATCAATTCATCGTTCAGACAAGAAACAAGATAGAAATAAAAGGACTTTACTTTATTCCTTCTATTTTTAAAAGGTACATGAGCATTCGTTATGCTAAAAAGAAATTTCCATTTCTTGTGGGTAACTTCTACAACTTGTTTCTATGGAGCTGTCTATGCAGTCCCCGGTCCCTGGATTCCACTAATGAATTGCTAGATAATCTTTAGTTCGATAACAAAATTCACTTCCCCTTAGGAATTTATGCTATCGAGTCAAAGACTATCTAACAATCCCCTAGTGGTTTGTACTTCTGAACGCTCAAGTAACCTTTGCTTGATAGCAAACTTTATTTCCTGATGGGAATTTTTCTATAGAGTAAAAGATTATCTAACCACTCCGGAGTGGTTCTTCATTTGTGTGCCTTGATATTAAAGGTCTTATTGATGCTGTTGAAACCTTCTTCGTAGTATGCTTTCCGTTGTTGTTTCATTAAAAACCTTGCTACCAAAAACCCAATTGGGACAAAAACTGGACGAAGGGAAAAAGAGTGCAGCACATACTTTCAGTACAGGTGGTGTTCGTCAGCAATAATATCTCTTGAGGTGTGCTACATTCCAGTTACTTGGAAACTTTTCTCCATCCTGATTATCCAACTCGTATGAACCTTTCCTGGCGACAACTTAAACTCGGTAGGGGCCTTCCCAGGTCAGGCCTAACTTCCCTGCGTTGAGTTCCCAAGTAATTTTAGTTACTTTTCTTAGAACATAGTCTCCCATTTTGAAATAACAGAGGTTGGATCTTTGATTATAATATCTTTCTATTCTCTTCCTTTGGGCTGCCATTCTTATATGAGCCAACTCCCTGCGCTCATTGAGTAGAGACAAGTTGACTAACATTGCTTCGTTGTTTTTCTCTTCACTTGCCTAGAAATATCTCAAGGTGGGCTCCCCTACTTCCACCAGAATTAAGGCTTCTGCTCCGTACATAAGGGAAAAAGTAGTTTCTCCTGAGATCTATTTGGATGTTGTTCGGTATGCCCATAGCACTCCAGGTATTTCCTAAAGCTATCTACCTTTAGCTGCTTCCAATGTCTTTTTGAGATTTTGTATAATCACTTTATTCGTTGATTCTACTTGACCATTTGAAATCGGATGATAGGGGGAATATGTGATTCTTTTGATTTTCAAGTCTTCAAGGAATTTTGTGATCTTTGTGCTTATGAATTGTGGCCCGTAATCGTAGGGTATCTCTTTTGGTATTCCAAATCTGCAAATTATTTTCTCCAACAAGAAATCCACCACCTCACATTTGCCGATCTTCTGATAATGACCTACTTCAACCCACTTAGAAAAATAGTAAGTTAAAATTAAAAGAAATCTTATCTTGCATGGCCGGCGGCAGTGGTCCAACTATATCCATTCCCCACTTCATGAACGCCCATGGAGACATAAGTGAGTGCAATGGTTATGCTAGATAATGTACCAATGGTGCGTAGCGTTGACACTTACCGCATTTTTGCACGAAAGCTTTGGCGTCTTGTTCTATTTGGGGCCAATAGTATCCTGTCCTTACCAGTCTTAGTACTAAGGAGTCTGCGCCCGAATGATTTCCACATATCCCTTCATGGATTGTTCACATAACATAATTATATTCGGAGGATCCCAAGCATCGAGCCAACGGGCCTTGGAAAGATTACCTGTACAATTGGCCTCCTTTGAAGCTATATCGTGCTGCTTTGGGGCGCATCACCTGGGATGCCTTGGAGTTTTCGGGAAACTTCCCGTGTTCGATATAGTCAATGACCTCATTCCTCTAGTCCTAGACTAACTTAGTCGTATTCACCTCATAGTAGCTATTTACATCCAGAACCGAGTGCATGAGCTGTACTACCCTCCTGGAATCTGATCCCTTCCTTTTCGTTGATGAACTGAGGTTAGCTAATCCATCTGCTTATGCATTTTCTTCCTTCGGGATATGCATAATTTACCAATCCTGGAATCGAGCAAGCAAACACTGAACCTTCTCTAGGTATTATTGCATGCGCTTCTCTTTGGTTCTAAAGATCCCATAGACCTGATTTACCACTAGCTGGGAGTCACATTTGATTTATATAACCTCAGAGTCTAGTCCCTGGGGAAATTCGAGTCATGTAATCAAAGCTTCATACTTTGTTTTGTTGTTAGTCAAAGTGACCATTCTTATGGCTTGCCTTAGGTTTCTCCCGAAAGCGTGATTAATACTATGCCAAGCCTAGACACTTTTACGTTGCAAGCTCCGTCCGTAGATAAGGTCCAAACTCCCGATGTCAATTCTGACATCATTACTGCTTCTTTTATTTCCAGAGGCAGGAATCCCAGACTAAAATCAGCCACAAAGTTGGCCAAAACTTGTGACTTAATTGCAGTCCTAGGTTTATATTCTATGTCAAATTCACTCATTTCCAGGGACCATTGGCCGACCTACCGGAGAGTTCGGGTTTGTGAAGGATATTCTGCAGGGGAAAGGTGGTCACCACAGCTATCAAGTGACATTAGAAGTAAGGCCTCGGCTTCCGAGCGACGACTATGAGAGCTGAGGGAAGCTTCTCCAAATACGTGTAGCGAGTTTCTACTCTCGTTAAAATTCTACTAATGTAATAAATGGGAGATTGTGTACCTTCGTCCTCACAGACTAAAATGGCACTTACCGCTACCTTCGAGACTGCTAGGTAAATTCATAATTTTTCACCTTTCTCCGGCTTTGATAATAGAGGGCTTGAATAGTACCTCTTCAAATCCCTCAAAGCTTAATGGCATTTTGGGGTCTATTCGAAGTTGTTTTTCTTTTTGAGCAGTGCAAAAATGGTGGCATTTCTCTGATGATCGAGAAATGAACCTGCTCAAAGCGGCTAATCTCCATTTGAGCCTTTGAACCTCTTTTGTGTTGGATAGATGGTCTGGGATGTTTTCGATGGAATTGATCTTATCGGGGTTTACCTCAACCTCCCTTTGTGACACAAGAAATCCTAGAAACTTGTCGTAGTTGACCCCGAACGTGCACTTCTCGGGGTTAAGCTTCATGTTATGCTTTCTTAGGATGTAAAAACTTTCTTACAAATGCTTAAGATGATCACCTGCATTGAAAGACTTAACAAGCATATCGTCTATATAAACTTCCCTATATATTTTTCAAACATCTTGTTTACGAGCCGCTGATAAGTGGATCCGGCGTTCTTAGCCCGAAGGGCATCACATTATAATAATATGTGCCAATATATGTTATGAACGAAGTCTTTTCCTAATCCTCCGGGTTCATCTCAATTTGGTTGTACCCGAAATAAGCATCGAGGAAACTCATTAACTCAGTCCCGGTCGTTGCATCAATCATTTGATCGATGTTTGGCAGTGGGAAGGAGTCCTGTGGGCGCGCCTTATTCAAGTCCTTATAGTCTACGCACATGCAAAATTTATTGTTCTTCTTTGGAACTACTACTATGTTAGCTAGTCAGTCTGGATACTTTACCTCTCGGATCGAACCGATATCAAGTAGGCGAGTTACCTCTTGTTTGACGAATTTATTCCTGGCCTCCGCAATATGGCGTTTATTTTTTCTTACCGGAGGGATGTTGGGATATAAGATTAACTTATGGATGGCCACTTTCATCGGGATACCTGTCATATTTGCATGCGACCACGTAAAACAATCGGCATTATACTTATGAAATTCAATAAATCTAGAGCTGCGCTCGGGGTGTAGTCATGTCGCCAAGTAGAATTTCCTATCCAAGAACTTTTCAAACAATGAAACTTGGTCGAGATATTCCACTATGGACTTTGTTGCATCCGTCTCTTCTGGTACCTGGAAGTATCTTGGAACCTGATAAGATTCTGACGCTTTTTCCCCCATGTTAACTTCACTTGATTCAGAAGCAGGTGCCGGTTCCCATAATTACAATGCCGCATGCTCGTTCCCTTGGCTACTGGAGACCAAAAGCGCATTCATCTCCCTTGCTGTTGGTTAGTTTCCTTTTATCTTTCTAATCTCTTCGGGAGTTAGGAATTTCAACAAATGATGATATGTTGATGGTACGACTATCGTCTCGTGCAAACACGATCTTCCCAGAATAATGTTGTAACCCATATCACCGCCCACAACCTCGAAAAGGGATGTCTTCATCACTCCCTTGACATTTGTGGGCAACAAGATCTCTCCTCGGGTCATTACGCTTGCGAGGTTAAATCCGGCAAGGAGTTTTGTGGCCTAAATGATTCTTCCAATAAGCTGGCTTGCTCCAATACCCTCCATTGTATGATATTGTCCAAACTTCCTGGATCCACCAAAACACGTTTGATTTTAAATTCTAATACATTTAAGGAAATTACCAATGCGTCGTTGTGCGGTAGATTCAATCCATCCGCGTCCTCCTCTGTGACGTCAACGACTTGCCAAAGCTTTTTGACCTGGTTTAATATTACCTTTGTCTTTTTTGCTGCCGAGGAGGTAACACCGTTAATCTCGGCCCCCCTGAAGATCATGTTGATCGTCTGGCATGGTAGGTCCTTTCCTGCTTTTGAGGGATCCGAATTATCACAGATGCGACCGTAAGTGTTCTTGGCACGATCACTTTGAGATGGCCGTTTTCAATAGTGTTGCCACCTCTTCACGCAAATGTCAGCAGTCCCCAGTCCGGTGGCCATTAGTCCCATGGTATTCACACCATAAGTTAGGGTCCCTCTGGCTGGGATCGAACCTTATTGGCTTCGGGAATCGTGCTTCTTTAATGTTCCTCATAGCCGATACTACCTCTACTACAGTGGCTTTGAAGTTGTATTCTGATAGCCTGGGATAGGAAGGGTCCCAAGAACCAGACGTTTTTTTGTCCTGCAATGATCTGTTGCTCCGATCGCAATCAGTTCTTCTGTCGGTAATGAACCTGTCTGCCAACCAGAAACATCTGTCGCGTCCTTCGGCCCGTTTGTAGGGCAAAACCGACCCCTCGAAGACCGTCTATCTGTGTCGAAATTGTCTTTTGATTTTTCTTTATTCTTCTCCGACCTTTAGCCGACGCCGGGAAGCCAATCTGATTATCTTCAATCCTTATCTTGGACTCGTACCGATTGTGAACATCCGCCCAAGTCGTCGCTTAGAACTCAAGCAAGCTTTCCTTCAATATCTGGTAAGCATCAGAAATTCTCGCATTCAAACCCTTGGTGAATTCTTTAGACGCCCATTCATCCAGAACAGCCGAGGGAAACATTCTTTCCTTTCGGAACTGGATGAAAAATTCCCATAGCAACTTGGACTCTCCTTGTGTAATTCTGAATATGTCAACCTTTCGGGCCTGCACCTTTCTGACCCCGGCATGGGTCTTAATGAAAGAATCCACGATTATCTCAAAGGAATCTGTGGAGTGCTCGGGCAACAACGAATACCACGTCAAGTCTCCCCTCGTGAGAGTCTCCCTGAAATTCTTCAGCAAAACAAACTCAATCTCGTGGGGAGCTAAATCGTTCTCCTTTACCGTTGTTGTGTAGGTGGTAATATGCTCATGAGGGTATGAAGTCCCAGCACGTAAGGCATTTTAAACCACTTCGGGATCAATTCTGGTGCCTTGCTTGGTTTATACGACAACTGAGTATACTTCTTTGAGTCTGATGGATATAAATTATTCATATGTAAAAAATTAAGCTTTTAAAATAAAATATGAATAATGATATCCTATCCTTGCATATTTTCTAACAAATCTTGTAGGGAAATTATGAAAAAGAAGGAAAGAGGCTAAAAGACAAGAGAATGAAGCAAAGCCACAGTTGCACACATCGTCTTTATATTCGTAAATGTGGAATATAAATATGGGCTTATGGAAAGAGATAATTAGAGATGAACATGAGCATAGTTGCATATGTGGAATCTATATGCGCAAGGTCACATTTGCATACGTGGAACCTACATTTACAAGTCTAACTCATGAAGTCAAGAATGGAAGCAAAAGAGTCATAGATGCATGTGTGGAATCTATATTTTCAAAGGTCAAATTCGCATACATGGAACCTACATTTGCAAGACTAACTCATGAAGTCAAGAATGGAAGAAAAATAGTCATATATGCATGTGTGGGATCTATATTTGCAAAGGTCACATTCACATACATGGAACTTATATTTACAAGACTAACTCATGAAGTCAAGGGTGAAGCACAAGTGCCATAGTTGCATATATGGAATCTACATACACAAAGGTCACTTTGCATACATGGATTTCACATTCACAAAAGTGTAATATTACGCAAATTACTAGTCTTTTCCTATAAATAGCAAGCTCTCTTTGTATAAGGATATAAAATCTTTTGTAAGACAAGACCTAGTCTTGGTCTTCTTTCTTTGTTGTAAAAATATTTCCTTGGTCTTTTAAATATTTCTAGTCTTCTAAATATCTTTTTTTAGCTTTTATTACTCCATAATGGAGTAATCTCTTTTCCTTGAGATAGTTGATGAAGTCTTAATATATTTTATAATACTATCTCAGTTTTTATATATTCTTGGCTTCAAACTTTTTATTTACTTTTCATACTGTGCTGAAATAATGGTTTTCAATTACTCTATCATCACATCTACATATTTTATCTCTAATTTATTCATATATTAATTTTGTAATTCTCGCGGAGCTAAATTAATATATAATAACTGATGAATAAAATAGTAGAGTGAAAGTAATTTTTCAGTAAACTATTATTTCAAGTCAGTAATCTTGCTTGCCTCAGTTTTAATTCTCACGGAGGAATTGTCGTAGGAATGATTATTGATCCTTAGTAAAAATATTATTACAAAATTTTTACTTTCCTTTAGCATAATTCAAGCAAGAAAAATATTTTGGTTTAAACGACACTAGTCTTAAATTGATTAATTAACATAATTCTCACGGAGTGTTATTAATTGGTTATTTTTTAGTGAGAAAAATATAATTGTATTATAAATAAGCAATTATTCTTTAGAGAAATAAATATAGAATTTGAGATTTTATTATAGTAATATTATCAAGTGAATTCAATGATTCCCAAATCTTTTTTAAATTAAAAATCTTCCAAAAGTTATTTATTTACATGAATATCTCAAGAAAAATGCTCCATCATGGGGAAAGAAACAAGATGAAGCAGCCAGCGAAATAAAGAAGATTCCAAAAAATGTCAAGTCCCGCTACATCCCTTCTGACGGTAAGAAGATACTGCAAACTTATGCCAGCAACGAATACTGGAGTGCCATTCTATTTGAATAAAAATATGGACAGAGAAAGATATGCGGATATGCTAGCGGAAAGTTCAAGGATGCTGAGCAACATTACCACTCCACCTTCAAGGAAATTCTTGCAGTAAAGAATGGAATCAAGAATTCAATTTTTCCCTGATTCACACAGAATTTCTGATAGAAATGTATATGAAAGCATTCCCAAAGATGATCCAGATAAATGCGAAGATTATTCCCAATCCTCAAATTCTCATATGGGCCCAATGGTTCTCTCCATACAAGTTTCAAGTTAACCATCTGAAAGGAAAAGACAATATTCTCGCAGATTTTCTGTCTCGGTCGGAAGAATTCTCAAAGAGATTTACCGCAGGAAAACTAAAGTCGAAGCAAAAGCTAATCAGCCAACTCTTCATGCTTTCAAATATACCAGGAACAAGTTCATTGAAGCCAACGGATCATCCACCGGAGTTATTCAGCCTCATGGATCCCTTTGATCCGTCAATTATTATGGAAAGAAGAACTTATTATGAGCTCCAAGTTTTCAGACAACATGGAGGGTCCAATCTCAAGCCTTATGAGTTTAATCCAGAATATCCATTATGCCAGATATTCATAGCACAAGCCAAGGATTTTCCACAAGAATTATTATGGTTTTTCTGGTACCTATGC